>CM057099.1:26302614-26487614 GCA_029959045.1 Taenioides sp. WSHXM2023
ACACTGAACTATAAGTCACTGCTACCACTACTACCACTACCGCTACCACTACTACTACTACTACTACTACTACTACTACTACTACTACTACTATAGCAACTACTGCTAGTACAACTACTACTAATGCAACTACTACTGCAATTACTACTACTACTGCAACTAGTGCTACTATTACTACTACTGCTGCAACAACAACTACAACTACTACAAAAACTCGTACTACTACAACTACTACTACAATTATTACAACAACTCCACTCTAGAATTTAACAAGGACAAAAAGAACATAACTGTCAAATCAATAAAGTAGAAATACCCCAGACCGGAGCCAATTATAAGACTCATTTGAAACATAAACAAACCTCCCTGTGCTGGAGTCAACTCAACTACTGCTGCAACAACTACTACTACTACTGCTACTACTACTACTGCTACTACTACTACTACTGCTACTACTACTACTACTACTACTACGAGAGACTCATGTGAAACACCCAGTCTCACCCTCCTCACTCACTCTATTATGTTTTCACTCATCATCTGCAGCTCTACTAGTACTACTACTACTGCTACTATTACTACTGCTGCTGCTGCTGCTGCTACGACTGATTATTGTTTAATACGATCCCTCTCTCTCTCACTCACTCTATTATGTTTTCACTCGTCATCTGCAGCTCTGCTTTGATTCAGTCCGACCCATAAGATCTTATCGACCAGCGCCCCGCCCGCCTCACTCCTGTCTCATTGAAAAAGCAGGACCCACCACCATCACAGCACCACCACGGCACCACCACGGCACCACCACGGCACCACCACGGCACCACCACGGCAGCATCAGGTCTTATTGATTTGAAGTCTGTGGGGAGAGGGCTGTGCTGTAGTAGAGAAAGAAGTGAATGCTTTGGGAGTGTGCGGAGCTTCGAGGCAAAAAGAGCAGTGTTAACTACAGTGTGAAACGTCAGCCGGGCCTTTTGGAATAGAACTGTAATTAATAGCCATTGTGGAATATTAAAAATAACTGCTACGCATGTAGAAGGAAAGATTGAAGGGCAAATGTAGAAACTTTTTTCCTTACAAGTCATTCATTCGTCTTGAACAGTTTTACATGCATGTCATAACACAATACAGAAGTTTAAACAACGTAATCAGGATTTAAAGGTGAACTGTGTAAATTTTTAATGGAATGTACACTTACTTCACCTGGAATGTTCCACAGTATGGCATTACGTAACTCCAAAGATGCCACCAGGCCAAGTTACAGATCAGATCCATAGAGAGGCAATCCCTCTTAAGATAAGTATGCAGGTTTTTCACAGTTTTTAGCCATAAAAGAATAATCAATACATGTAAGACAGATACATTTTAATGCCGTACTATGGAACATTCCAGATAAAGGTGGCAGATCCCCTTTTGAAAAGTTACACAATTTCTCATATATAGGAATGATTACATTTTGCCCAATACATACTATACTATACTTACATTATTTTGTTGTTTTTCTATTGCATTAAACAAATATAATCATACTAACTTCATTTTTTCCTTTTAATTTCAAATTTGTATTGCCATATTGAACACTATTTTTGACTTTAAAATACTTCTTGTAACTTTATGAACTCATTCAACTTTTATAATTCAAACTCTATATCACTCTCCAGTACATAATAGTATGTCCCAGTAGAAGTCTATAGCTGTGGTCCCTGGAGGAGGGGGTTACTCTGTGTCATTATCCCCTCTGTGAGCAGCCGGTCAGGGGCCAGGGATCTAGTCATGCCCCCTTTAGTGAACAAAGGACCCCCACAGAGCAAAGGCTGAGAGGGCACTGGCCTGTTTAACTCTGGTCCAACAAAACAGGATTGAACCAGAACTGAACCAAAACTGAACCAGGACTGAACCAGGACTGAACCAGGACTGAACCACGACTTTGAGATGCAGAGGGTAAAGGTCAAATGGAGACAAGAAAAGTGTAATTAAAACAAGCAGATCAGAGCCGACTGAGCCTCAGTGTGTGAACTAAACACTTAAAGACCCACAAGTAACTTTTTAACCAAAAAATAGGCAAAAATAACACTTGCAAATCAACACTTTTTATGAGATGGTATACTTAGCATGTCAACTTATAAGCATTACTCGATTTTAAAGATAGAGTATGTAACTTTTTGGTTGGGGGTCCGCCACCTGCTGTCTCCATGGATATTTTATTTCTTTGTCTAGAATATTCCACAGTATGGCATGAAACTATCCATCTTATATTTATCCCATTACATGTCTTATGTCATCTCTCCATAGGCCACGTGGAGTCATCACTTTGTCTTTGTCTTTAAGTCATGTTGTAATGTTGTTACCTCCTGAAAAACACACCTGGAGTTGTGTTTTGTTTCATTCACATGTTTGAGTAATCCTTCGTTATTAGTGTGTCTACATCTCCAAAGCACGTTTTGTTCAGAAGAGATTCAGAAGAGAGGGCTGAAATAATCCACATGATTCTAGTGACGGTGCAGTTTAAATACTGTGAAGTACTTCCTGTATTACCACATGACATCACAAGGTGGAACAGAGTGTTTTCAGTTTGAGAGAAGAACTCAGTCTAAATATGCAGGATTTGTGTGTTAAAAATGTGTGAATGAAACAAAACACAACTCCAGGTCTGTGTTTGATGAGGAAACATTATAACATAGATCAGAAAATAGCACAATATGAGACAACAGGTGCTGGAAACCCCATCAGAAAAGTTCCGTATTGCACCTTTAAATATGTGTAACCTGTTTCCAAATCCTGACCTTAACCCCAGATGCCCTTACACACAGCCTCGAGTCAAAACCATATCACTTTATTTTACACTTGAGGTCGTATCATAAATTGACATATTCTTCAATTCAAAGCGCACAGACAAGATTTACAGCTCTCTCTCAGTCTTCATATCTACGCACTTATCAACAAAAGAGCCATATTTCACTCTTCTTTCTATTATCTGTGGGAAAAAATGAAAGTTAATCTTGACAAAAGTATATTTTTATCAAACATAATTCTCAGAGGGACCTTTTTGTCGACAGCACAGAGCAGTTGGTGGAGATTTGTAGGACAGTTATTGCTTCTCTGAACTTTGGTGCTACTGATTAAAAAGTGCACAGATGAATGTTTTTACTTAAAGTTTGACAAAAGAAAGATGGTAAATAAAGACGACTCCAGACAATGTCAACGTGGTCTGGAATAGTGGATATAGTGAGAGCAGGTATCTCTAATTTGTGGTGACATCTTGACTTTTGTCAGAGTTGAAGTTGAAGTCCAGGCTTGGTGCATAAAATTCACTAGAAAGAAAGTAACAAAAAAGTGACAAAAAACCTGCTAATTTCTGTATCAATATCACTACATTTAAAGCAGACCTATTATGCAGAATGGACTTTTCAGAGCTTTTAACCATACTGTAGTTGTTTCCTCTTCTCATTTACCCTCTAGAAGTTATATTTAGAGTGATTTGTGCATGTTTGAGCTTAAATTGCTTATTTTCAATCAACCCCAGTTTTCACCATCCCCAGTATATACACCTACTGCTTTGTACTTACTTTACTTAATTTCATTTTCTTAATCGGTGATACACAAAGGATTCAGCAGCGTTGTGTAGTCATTTTGGTTAAAAAAAAACAAAAAAAACAAAACTCGCTCGTGTTATCTGCAACTATCCATCTGCGTTGCCGACTCTTTGTTATGATGACGTTTAATGAGACGTCAGCTCCCATTGGGCACTGGATTTTTCTAACACGGAAGTCAGTGAACTTGTTTCTTTTATTAAACCATTTTAGATGAATATTGCGATTTAAAACGTGTGTGTAGTGGCTTTAAGGTGTACTGCTGCTGCTTGTCTCCATGGAGATCTTATTGTTTTGCCTGGAATGTTCTGGTATGGCATTAAACGTATCCATCTTGCATTTACTCAGTAATGGGTTTTTATTGACCTACAGACTTGCATTCATACTGTGAGGGGCTCGCCTCTCCACAGATCTGACATGTAACTTGGCCCTATGGTGTCACCTGCTGTCTCCGTAGAGATAAATAAGAGAAATGCCATAAAACATTCCAGGCAATATCCATGGCTCCATCCATGGAGAGAGGCAGGTGATGGACCCTCCACCACAGTGCACCATTAACAACAGGATATTGTTTTTAAAATTATTTCTTACTTTTATAAGAGTGAAATATATATAAAAATAGCATCTACAATATTACATGTATCACCATATTGTATCATAAAGTGTGTATCTGATCTTGTATCTTCTCGGCTCTAATCTCACCTGTCGACTGCTGCTTTTCCCCATTCGCCTTCATCTACACACCTGACACCACATATTCAAATCTAATAATCTACCACAACACAAAACAAAACGCACACAAACCCAAACAGCTCCAGAAATGTACGAGGAATTTTATTACATCTGACTTCAAGTAGAGACCCAATCCGAACATTATTACCCAAACGAGAGAGAGGCTCGGCTGGAACTCTGGAAGGCTTAATATGGCAATGATATTACGACGCTACCGACTGAAATGAATTTAATGTTTTATAGAAAATTACAATCCTGCTTAGACAGAGTTCATCTGAGATTGTAGTGGCGGTGTAATGGCAGCGCGTGTGGTAATATGTTGTAAATTATCATAGATTGAATTTTAACAAGAAAGGTGCTCTGAGGTTAATTGATAAGAGATGAAAATTGTGCTTATGGGAGGATATGTTGGTAGAGAAATGCAAGCCTGGAGTTTTGTTTTTGAAGAGTACGGTGTAATAATATTATGTAGATTGTAGTCTATGTTTGTATAATTATCTGATCTAAAACCTCCATGGAGAAAAGCAGGTGGAGGGGGTGAATCTTCAAAAAAAAAAATATATATTGTCAGCTTTCTTTGTCTCTTTGATCTATGTTCTAATGTTGTTTCCTCGTCACAAACATACCAGGAGTTGTGTTTTGTTTCATTCACATGTTTAACACACAAACTCTGTTGTGTTTTTAAACTCCATACATCTTCACCAGAATCATTTGGATAATTTCAAACCTGGAATTGCCAATCTCTACTGAACAAGTGGTGAAAACTACCACTTTGTGACGTCACAAGGCAGAACGGAGCATTTGGAGCTTTGTGAACATGTGTGAATGAAACAAAACACAACTCTAGGTATGTTTTTGTGGAGATACATGGCTTAAATGTCAGGTGCACTACGTAACTTTTTGTTTGGAGGTCCGTCACTTGCTTGTTTCTATGGATATGTCATTGCTCTGCCTGGAATGTTCCACAGTATGACATTAAACAGCTCTACCTTACATTTATTCAATTACAGGTGCTTTTACTGCTCAAAACTACCTAAAAAAAACAGGCATTCTGACTGTGAGCGGGGTGGCCTCTCCACAGATCTGACCTGTAACTTGGTCTGGTTTGGTCTCCATGAAAATAGAAAGGTTTAATGCCACACTGTGAAACATTCCAGACAAAGCAATAACATCTTCATGGAGAACAGCATTTGAAGGACCCTCCACCAGAAAAGTTACACAACGCACCTTTAAGTCTCACAAGAGTCCATTTTACTTTTAACTTTTTAGTTCCATAAAACAATTAAAAAAAGAAAATGACATAGTGCTGCTCAAAATCAAAAATCCACATATTTTAGTTCATTTTCACTTTTTTGGTTGTAAAAAGCTGTCAAAACTGTGCATTGCGTTCACACATCATCTTTCTCTTTATCTTGTTGCTATCAGTGTTTAGCTGCTGTGGATTCCTCGGATATTTGTCCTGGATCTAAAAGCCTCAGTCTGTTGTTATCAGAGCCAGAGGGACAGGTCTGAACTACACTTTGAACACAGGAAGACGAAAAACAGAATGCACACCAAATACAGGCGGAGAGAGGAGAGAGCAGGAGAGAGGGAGCGACTAAAGATGTGTGAAGATGAAGCCTGGCACAAGAAGCTCTCAGAGTACTCAGTATCTCTATGATCTGAATGTGGAGCTAACATCATTTGCACTTAAGGTCCTATATTACACAAAATTGACTCTTCTGAGCTTTTAGTCATATTAGAATGCTGTTACCTCATCAAAAACATACCTGGAGTTGTGTTTTGTTTCATTCACACGTCTTTGAGTCATCCTTTATTATTAGTCTGTCTCCAAAAGCTCACAATACTCTGTTCCACCTTGTGATGTCATGTAGTGGTAGTTTTCAAGTTAACAGCTACATTTTACCTTTAGTTCAGTAAAGATTGGCAATTCCAGGGTTGAAATAATCCAAATGTTTCTAGTGGATGAGTGTGATAAACTGCAGAATAAACTGATAACTTTCTACTTTCTGCAGTTGTCTTTTATAATTTCAATAAAATAATGAGTCAAATATAGAATATTTTGGTTGAGTATGACACCAATTCAATTAATTCACCAAACAACTAAAGGATAACAGTCCAGTGAAAATGATTATTACAGCAAAGCAAAGCAAAATGGACTTTTCAGAGCTTTTCACCATGTTATAGTTGTTTCCCCTCACCATTTACAATCTTTAATCACTTATTTTCAAGACGCCATTTTGCCGATCAACCCCGATTTTCACTCCTGCTCCTTACTTACTTTGTTCTCCAGTTTTATTTTCTTAATCAGTGATACACGTAGGATTCAGCAGCGTCTTGTAGTCATTTTAATACAAATGAAAAAAAAACAAAAAAAATCCAGACTTGTTAGTGCGATTTGCGCTTTGTCTGTTTATGTTGTCGGTGAGGTCAGCTCCCATTGGGCACCACAGTTTTCTAATGTCCAAATTACAACACTTACAACATAATGATCCACAAGTATCATAGGTTAGAACTACAGTATATCAGGATGAAGTATGAGAGTCTGTCACTTGCCTGTGTCAATGTATGTCCCGCAGTATGGCATTAAAATGTTCTATCTTCAGACAACCATGACACCACTAGGCCAAGTTATGAATCAGATCTCACAAGCTCTCACAAGCTCTTTTATAGCAACAGAAACATCAGAGATAGATGTTTAATGCAATACTGTGGAACATTTTGGGCAATGCAATATCCACTACTATTCCTTGGTACCCTTATGCTCTGACGTGTTTTAAACTCCACACGCCTTCACCAGAATCATTTGGATCATTTCAGCCCTATAATTACCAATCTCTACTGAACTAAAGGTACAAGGTAGATTAACTTGAAAACAGCTGTGGAGATGCAGACAGACTAATAATGCAGGATTACTCGTGAATGCAATAAAACACAACTCCAGGTATGTTTTTGACAACATTATAACACGGCTTAAAGCTCCCAAGAGTCAATTTTGCGTAATAAAGGACCTTAACATCATTTCTTTTTCAGACCAATTTGAACAAGGATTAAAATAATACATTTTAAAAAGAATAGCAAGTTTATACAGCCTTCACTGCTCATATAATGCTAATATAGTGAAGCACAAAGATTAGCTGTACAGGCTTTTCCAGCTTTGCCCACAGTTTCTGCTGACAGCTCCAGTCCTGTTTTGTATTGGTCTTTTGTAGTACTCTCTCTCTCTCTGCAAATAACAGTGAACTCCGAGCACCTGTCGGCTGCCTTTTTCTATATAAAATCCACTTCACAAACTGTCCACTGCACGCTTTTATCTGCCATCGGTCTGTTCAGTCTGCTGTGAGGGAGGAAGGGAGAGAGAGAGAGGAGGAGGTAACGCTACACAACTCTGAAAGCTTTCTGGACACTCAAAAACCCCACTATGTTTTTTTTGTCTTTGAAAGCAGCAGGGGTGTAAGTGCAGTTAATGGGAGCGCTGCAATGAAAAGAAGTGGACTGAGATGCTTTGCTATTCGATCTGCACATTTTAACAACAAATATAAATATTACGTACAAGTCTTGAAGTCTTGAAGTACTGGTTAAATACTTTGTGGGGTAGGCCTTTTATTGACACTTTGGTCACATTTTTTTTATAGTGTTTTTCTACCTTCGAGGCACTCAAAGCGCTTTACATCACATTCATACACCAGTCTTGCCCAAGAACACAACAACAGCATTCATCTGTGGGTCTGTGGATCTGACCGCTCAACCTGTGTTTATGTTGAGAGCAGGATTCGAACCGCCAACCTTCTGATCATTGGCCAAACGCTCTACCAACTGAGCAACCGATGCTCATTTTGCTGATGTCATCAACGTTTCCCGGGGTATGACGCTAACTGCAGGCATGCTCTGTCTGAGGCTTTGTTAGACTTTAATCTGAGTTTTCAACACCATTTGATCATAGAGAACTGACTTAGTTGGAACTACACCATGTGAGATCATTTTTACTGTTAAAAAAGTCCCTCACAAATAACATTACAGTCACAAGCTAGTTAACATTAGCCAACAGTTTTTCAGTTAGTCACTCTCACCTTTTTGTTGAAATTAAACTCCTAAACAGGACCATGAACGCTTGTATTAACCACAGACTCCTGAAAATGTGTTGTTTAAATCCATTTTGTATATTTTTTTTAATTTAAGTTTTTAGATGTCTGAAAAATATGTGCATTGTGTTACCATGGTAACTGCTGAACACTCCGCCATACACATACATGTAGAACAACCTAAGCCTGATGTCACTGCAAAGCATCAATAGGGTTTGCCACCTGCTTGTCTCCATAGAGATGTTATTGCTTTACCTGGAATATTCCACAGATTTTAACATCAAATATAAATGTACAATATACAAGTCATACATGCCTTGAAATACAGGTTTAGTCCTAGTAAAAGGCGCACTATGTAACTTTTCTGCTTGTCTTTATGCAGATGTGCTTAGCCTGAAATATTCCACAGATTTTAACATCAAATATAAATGTTACATACCAGTCATACATGTTAATAGTAGTCTTGAAATACTGGTTAAATTTAACTACCAACTTGTGGTGTATTCCTGGTCAAATCTTATTAAATCAGAACTCAAATTCACAGTTTCCCAAAGTGCTTTGCTTTGTAGTTTAAATGTTAATTTTGTCAACTTCACTTGTACTTTCCACCATAAAAGCCAGTGAGTTTGAAGTCTTATTGGCCGGTCAGTCTAACCCTGAGGCTGTGTGTCTGAGCGCGTGGGGGGTAGATTCCTGATTAAAGCTGTACAGGGCGCTGCAGAGGTGAAAGGGTGACGGGGGCTTAGAGGAGAGAGAGGAGAGGAGAACAGAAAGACAGAGGGGAGGTGGAACAGCCAAATACAGAGCAGTGTAATAAAACTGGAGAGATGGTGAGAATGGGATCACTGGGTTACCTCTGCTAATAAAGTTTCACACTTCATAATTGGAACAAGACTTTCACGCTGTTCTACACTAAATTACA
Source organism: Taenioides sp. WSHXM2023 (assembly GCA_029959045.1). NCBI lineage: Eukaryota > Metazoa > Chordata > Actinopteri > Gobiiformes > Gobiidae > Taenioides > Taenioides sp. WSHXM2023. Next base: position 26,311,938 of record CM057099.1, read on the forward strand.
TCTCCAACAAAGTTTAATTCGGCAAAGAATCATCTGTTTAATTCCACTTTGTACCTCCTGTTTTTAGGCAAGAACCATGCAAAGTACTCGGTGGGTTGTGAGATTATTTTCTAGCAAGATAATTGGGCATCTGCCATCGTGTCCTTGGGCAAAACCATCCGTTAATTGAAACTTTTTATACCAAAACATAGTAATATTGTACAACATTTTAACTTGGCCAGGATTTTGTTAAGAATTAAAGCAGGACAATGGCAAAAAAAATAAAAAAAATAAATAAAAAAATACATATAAGGACCATTACTTAAAGGAACACCATGTAACTTTTCCACATTAATCTAATCTTTCTTGCATTTGTTAAATTATAGGTGTTTTTGGTAGCATCTCCAGTTTGTCTCCATTCCAGGCAAAGCAATAACATCGCCATGGAGACCAGCAGACCAGAAAATGAACATACTGCAACTTTAACGAAGATTTGACCAGGATTACACCAGGTCTTTCAGTAATAAACCAGGACTTTAAGACTTCTACCAAAATGTATGACTTGTATGTATGTATGTCTGATACATTTATATTTGATGTTAAAATGTGTAGACTATTCCAGGCAAAGCAATAACATCTCCATGTGTATCACCTATTTGTATCCATGGAGATATTATTGATTTGTTCCATAATATAACTTTAAACATATCTATCTTGCATTCATTCTATTACTTATAGGAACATTAGGTGTTTTAGTGCTAATAAAAACCTCTATCACAGAGCAAAGATAACTGTTTAAAGGAAATCTGCAAATTAGAGTTCTGATTTAAAGGAGCACTGTGTAACTTTTCTGATGGGGGGTCTGCCACATGCTTGTCTCCATGGAGATTTTATTGATTTGACACAAATGGTCCACAGTATGAACTTATCTATTTTGCAATTACAGGTGACTTTACTGCCAAAAACAATACCTTGAAAAACATACTTTAATGTGACTGGGCTTGCCCTTCTGCAGATCTGGCCTCACTTGGCCTGATGGCGTCACCTGCTTGTATCTATGGAGACAGAGGCATTTATTGTGGATCATTACAGGCAATACATCTCCACGGAGATGTGCAGGTGGTAAACGCTCCACATATAGTTAGCTATTTTGAGAACTTTTCACCATTCAAAAGATATACTGTATTTTTCCACAGTTTTCTACAGTGGTGGGTGGCAATGAAGTACAAAAGTAAAGTACAATACTTAAGTACAAATTTTAGGTATCTGTACTTTACTTAAGTACATTTTACAGTGGATACTTTTTACTTTTACTTCAATACATTTGAGAACGTGTATCTGTACTTTCTACTGCACTACATTTTAGATCTGGAAGGAAAAGTAAAAAGTACTTGTGAGACCTGCTCAAATGTCAGAGACTTTATTTTACTTAAGAAATCAAAAGCACTTAAAATTTTAAAATCTTTCTTCATCTATTTCATCCTTTAATTGTTATAAAAAAAATCTCTGTAAAATACTTTTACTTTTTACTCTTAAAGTACATTTTTAAACAGGTACTTTAATACTTTTACATAAGTACATTTTTCATGTGATACTTTTGCTTTTACTTGAGTAACCTTTGCCCCTGAATCTGTACTTTTACTTAAGTAACAAAACTGAGTACTTCATCCACCACTGGTTTTCTATTGTTATTCGCTATGACAACAGTTCTAATTTTTCATCATTCTGAGACCCATACTATACCAAGCCTGCAGGTTGTTCCAATGCCAGGTAGTATATAGCCTGTAGTACTCAAAAACTACTCAATACGACAAACTAGCTTAGCCAATACTCCCCCTGTACTAAAAACACTGGACCCACATTGACAGAATTACTGCGCAGTAGTCTTGCGTGTAGTACATTACGTGCTGTTGTCATATCTATTGAGTTAAGCTGATTTGGTGCAGTTTATCTGACAAAACAGCACTCTCACAAAAGCAGGGTAAATATATAGTTCTGAACTGTGCGTCCGCCGGTAGATTTGTAATATGAGACTTATTGCGGTACAGAGAGGAGAGGGGAAGGAGAAGGAGAGGCTCATCTATTCTACTGACAAAGATGAACACAGGTCTATAAGTTTGTCTCGCGTTTTAGTCTCAGAATTGATTTAAGCTGTTGGGAAGAGGTACGCTGTGAAGTATGAAGAAAATAATGTTAGTTTAATACAGGTGGATGTGGTCTTTTTTTTTTTTTTTTCAGAATGTTCCAAAATTCTGTTGATAATTTGTCACTGTGGGGTAATTATTGTAGAATTTTAAGAAGCAAAAAAAAAAAAATGTGGTGAAATCTGGTTGCAACAAAATAAAATTCAAACTATTAAAAAAAAAAAAACTACACAATGTGACATATTGCTTTAACGAAATTCTCCATAATACTCCTCCTTGGTTAACTGCTTCCAAGTTGAAACTGAGGACATTTTTACAATTTAAATTCAAGACAATATAAGTAGTTTAAATAGGACTGGGAATAAACAGGATCGCAGATTGCAGAACTAAACCAGAACTAAACCAAGACTATACTATAATCAGCTCAAATAATACCCAAAAGTACAGACGCTAATGACTGTTAAAACCAAGACTAAACCCGGACTAAAGCAGGTCTTAACCAAGGCTCAAATTTGCTGGAATAAATGAACAGAATGACCAGTACTTCTTGACTTTTAGCTCACCTCATGGTAAAAACAGCTGCTTTCTGTAACATGTGCTATAGTTGAAATTGACTAAAATACATTATTAAGAAGTGAGACAATCAAAACTAAACCAAGACCAGGACTAAACCAGGACTAAACCAGGACTAACCATTATTACTGACCAAATCTATAATCAAACTTTACTCAGAAGCCCACACAGTACAGGGGCTGATTACAGTTAGAACCAAGACTTAACCAGATCTAAACCAGGAAACAAACTCGGGCGTTCCAAATAAGAAGTGTTCACGGGTGCGCTTCCGGCTCCATCGACTCTGGCTCCATTTGACTTTACATTGAAAAACTGTCACCCCTCTCTGCAGTGAACCTCATCATTTTGATCTTAAAATGTCCGTATTAACTCGCTCTACATGATCCTGGTGTTTTTATTTTGCTATTTTGTCCGCAAATACATTTCTCCTATAACTGCTAGACAGTCATTTGAGTGGAGCCGAACACTATGGCTGACGTCACATTCGCTTAGTCCATTTCTTGATACAGTCTATGATGATATGACCACACCAGAGCAGTACTTCTTGACTTTTAGCTCACCTCATGGTCAAAACATAGCTGGCTTCTATAACATGTGCTACAGTTGAAATACAGTTTTAATTCACACGTGTGGGTATAGGTTTAATGAGCATGTCACATTTACAGGTGCACTTTCTAATGGTAAAATCTATATACGGACGGTACAACTGCGGGATTTCTTATTATGCTAGGGTGCTATTCTCAGTCTATTTCTGTATCTTGGCAATAAAAATTCAACCTTACAATTCGCTATGGCCAAAGGGTAGACAACTATCTTGTACTTGAATATAGTGTTTTGAGTGTACTTCTTGAGGGTATAAAAAATCGTAATACTCATTCTAGTAGTCAATATGACATGATCACATTGTCTACTAATGGCAGTAGTAGTAGTAGTAGTAGTAGTAGTAGTAGTAGTAGTAGTAGTAGTAGTAGTTAACCAACAGTCTGCTCCAACTACAAGTCCACATTTACTAGAAAAAGCAGTACTAGTGATACATAGCAACAGAATTACCTTAATCTAAACCTTAATATGAAGTAATTTTAGTACTATTATTAGTACTAGTAGTACTGTAACACTATTTGTAGCAGCTGAAGTTATTGTAGTTATTATACTACAGTAGTAATGGTCAATTATACTGAAACCAAAATGTATTAATACCAGTCTGGAAATATAGTGGTAGTAGTAGTAGTAGACAACTCTTACATTTACCAGGTCTACTTCAAATGACAAAAGCATGTTAAATACAAAAAGCAGTATTCGTGAGTAGTGACAGCGACATAGTACTAGTAAATCTTAATATGAAGTTATTTCAGTGATACAGCACCACGACAGTAGGAGTTGTAATAGTTGAGATAGTAGCAGCAGCAATAGTAGTGTACATTGCAGTTGTAGTAATTGTAGTAGTAATAGTAATAGTAGTAGTTGTAGTAGCAGACTCTCATATTTACCAAGTGTGCTCAAACTACAAAAACATGTCAAATAGAAAAAGCAGTTGTAGCGAGAGCCAAATAGCAGTAGTAAACCTTAACATGAAGTGGTAGTAGTAGTATTCATAGAGTCACAGTAGTAGTCGTAGGCATAGGCGTAGTACTAATAATAGTAGTAGTAGTAGTAGTAGTAGTAGTAATAGTAGTAGTAGTAGCAGTAGTATCCCTTCACATGTTTCAGTTGTTCACACTGAATTTGAGCTGTAACGACCAGGCAGTCAGGCTACTCAACTGAAAATTCATTACACAGCTTAATGTGGCGTGTGCGTTTTTTACGACCTGCCCGAGTTTTCAGCGATCTACAGTGGCCTGGATGATGGCGATGATAGCACGCCTATTCCCCACCACTGCATCCTATTATTAATGCTATTAGCCACAGCTTCCTGGTATGGGCCTATTAGAAGCAGGAAGTGGAGCAGATAGTGCGGAGCTTTAATTGACAGTGTGGTTCAGATTGGAGACATGATCCAAGCAAAATGTCAGACTTTCTCCCAGGGACCGAATGTATCCAGGAAGTAGATTTTTAAATGAGTATTCAAACAGGAAGGCACAGGAGAGGGAAAGTTAACTGACTTCATACTTGGAAAATAAATAAATAAATAAATACATAAATAAATAAATATACTATATAAGTCTGTATCTGGACTTAACAGAGCTCAAACAAGAACCAAACCAGAACCACCCTTAAAGGTCCTATATTACATAAAATTGACTGTGAGTTTTAATCCATGTTTCTCCGCAAACTTTGCACTGTCATCTGAAAATATAGTTGCTCTCCTCTCCACAGAGCCACTTATAAACATCATTAAATCATTTTAGAGACACATTCTCCAACCAGTTCTGAGCAAAGATCTAGTTTTACATCTTCTTTGAGTCTTCTCAACCAAATCAAAAAATGTTCTACTAGCGTTGAGCATAACACATTTTGTAGCTAAGAAGTTAAATTCAGAAAGAAAACATGAAACGAGGTTAACACACTTCACATGTGTTTTTACTGTGTTTTCTGTTTTGGGAGATTTTTAGGTTGAAATTTGTGGAAATTGGTTGATAACTATGGACAACATTCAAAATAAAAAGCAGTTTTCTTACTACCTCACAACACTAGGTTTATGGCCAAATATTCACATTTTAGTAGTTTAGTTAGTAGTGAAGAAAGGCACCACATTTCACTTTTTTCCTTGTGTTTCTCGTGAGCTCTCCTTCCATATAGTGGCGCAGACAGACGGGGCTTTCACTGACCAGTGCATCCTCGTAGTTTTACACCTACGTTAGAGTTTGTCACTGTGTTGTCCGATCAGACTTCCTCATAACTTTGTCTCACTGTCTGTGGTGTCCTCTGCTTTAATTTCCCAAACAAACTGGTTTGGCACGCGTTTGAGTGAATAGTGTTTGTTTTGGCCTATAGGCCATTAGGTTAAGTTTTGTTTCAGATCCCAATTTTGCACACAGGAGAATTTAACCATTATCACACGAGGGGAAACACGGAGCTTCAGTCCTCAGATCAGACCCACAGGGGAAGGCAACACCGGCAGCTCCAGCAGGATGCATACACACAGCATGGTGTCTGTGTTTCTCAGTGGGCTAGACAATCAAACTTGGCTGAGTGCGTTTAGCCACTTGTAACAGGTCTACAGTGAAAACAACTGACTGAATAGGCTTGTATTTTCTAAGGCCCTAAACACACTGCACACGTCGGCGTTTACGTGTGTAACCTCATGAAATCACAGCCGTGCGTCAACGCAGGGACGGCCATACCCGCAGCTTCCAGCAGGACATATGTGGAGCTGCTGACATATGCAGTGTGTTTAGGGCCGAAGACCAACACACCGGGATGCTTTGACGCACGGCAAAATTACCTCTCCTAGTGTTCAAGGTACAATTGTCTTCTCTGCTCTCATTTTCACTACTTTGCAGTGAGATCACACTGGGGGTGTTCTACATGAATCTCTATGGTGGAATGTTCAGCAGTTACCATGGAGACTGTCAAAAAAGTTTTAAGATTGTCTGAAAAGAATCCACTAAGCTAGAGTGCCTGAAGTGTATTTCAGGCACACTAGCTTTCCACTTAGCATATTGTAGTACTTATTTTTATCAATGTCATTTATGCCATAAGCGCGTCCTTCTTAACAGTCCTCATTCATGAGCATGTTCAGACCAGCTCCTCTTTGGGCTTCCACTGGTGTCAGGGCTGGGGGTGATGGAGGGGCTTATACAGTAATATTTGATTAGGCCTGACAGTTAGTCTGAGGGAGTGATGTGTTCATGGACCTCAGTAAAAATGACACACTGCAGCTGGAGAAGAGAGAGTGAGACTGAGAAAGAGAAGACGAGGGCAGGGGGTAGAGAGGGAGGGAAGAGAGAGAGGGGGTAGTTAGAAGAGAGAAAAGAGAGAGGAGTAGGGAAAAATGGAAGGAGAGAGAGGAAGGGGGGGAGAGAGAGAGAGGAGACTCAGAGATATAGGGATAAAGGAAGGAAGGAGGAGAGAGAGAAAGAATGGGGAGAAATTGGAGTAAACAATAGAGTGAGAGAAGAGGGGAGAGAGTTGAAGGGAAGAAAGGGAGAGTGAAGGAAGAGGAGGGAGAGAGAGGGTGGAGGAAGAAAGTAAGGCAAGAGAGAGAAAGGAGGGGGACGCAAAGAAGAATGACAGATAGGAGGAGGAAGTAAGGAGAGAGCAGAACTGGAGAATGAGACACACACACAAAGAAACAGGGGATGGAGAGATGACAGGCAAAAGTGGAGGAGGAGGGAAAGAATGAGAGGAGAAAACAAGGAGAGAAAAGGAGAAGAGGAGAGAAAAGAAGAAGGGGCAGAATGAGAAAAGAACAGGGGCAGAAAGGAAGAATTGAAAAGCTAAAGTTGTGATGAGAAAAGACAGAGAAGAGCGAGAGAGAAGAGAAAAAGTGAGGATAGATGGAGAGGAAAAAAGAAAGAATGACAAAAAGATGGATAGAGAGGAAAGAGAAAACAGGTGAAGAGACAATAGAGAGAAATAAGAAAGCCGGATGAGGAGAGAGGGAGAGGGGGTTGCCTGGAGAGAGATTGATTTTTTATTTTTGAAATGATTTTTAATAGATATTTTGCCAAACATAATGCCAATACATTTCACTCATAGAGAGAGAGGGAGCAACAGACAGAGAGAGGGACAGAGAGAAAAAAGAGAGAAACAGAAAGAGAGAGAGATGACACACTGCTCATTGTAGTTTTCTAGTCCTGGTTTAGATCTAATTAAATTATGTTTTTAATCGTTATTAAAGCAGATCTATTATGCAAAATTAACTCTTTTCAGAGCATTTCCCCATGTTATAGTAGTTTTTTGTTCTTCTCCTTTACCTTCTCAAAGTTGTATTTGGAGATATTTGTGTGTGTCTGAGCTTTAATCTCTTATTTCGTTCTCCTATTTTATTTCCTTAATCGGTGATACACATAAGATTCGTTTAAGATTAATATGAATCAAAGGAGATCGGTCCGTTCAAATCCTCAAATCCTCCTCTCGACATAAACAGCGTTTAGGTTGAGCGTTCAGATCCACTGGCCCATAGGTTGGCGGCGCGATTCCAGCTCCCGCGGATGAATGCTGTCGTTCGTGTCCTTGGGCAAGACACTTAACCCACCTCGCCCCCAATGTCTGCGTACACTGGTGCGTGAATGGGTGAGTGATTCCTTGGTGTAAAGTGCTTTTGAGTTCCTTGAAGGTGGAAAAGACCTATATAAAAAACATGACCTGGTTTAACTCATATTTAGTGACTTGAAGTTAGAAAGCCCCTTTATTATGAGAGTTGAAACTGAAAGTGAAATACTCGAGAATGGCGGTACTGGCGAACACAGCAGTTTCTGACGCCCACCAAATGCTCCCCTCCTCTACATCCAAAAAAGTGTTACAAAAATCTGCCTCATTTGCAACAATCTCTTACAAATCTCTATGCCCTTCTGTCCAAAAATGTTACAACTGGGCCCCAAGTCAAAGTATTTGAAATATTTGGCATTTTCATTTTATCCCAATACCAAATTGTCCAAACGAGCATGTGCAAACCAGAACGGCTCAAAGAAGTGTCAGTATGTTTTTCACACTTCAGATTTGACAGACTCTGTGACAATGACAAAATAAAATAAGAGAACTTTTATTTGTCTCACAATTGGGAAATTCCAGTGTTGCAACATGCAGTTCAAGAACAGCAAGAACTAGAACAATAACAAGCATTTAAAGTAATTCATAAAAAAAGAAGAAAAGAATCCTTACATGGCCTTAAAGGTGCACTGTGTAACTTTTTGGTTGGGGGTCTGTCATCTGCGTGTTTCTATGGAGATGTCATTGCTCTGCCTGGAATGTTCCACAGTATGACATTAAACAGCTCTACTTTACATTTATTTAATTACAGGTGGTTTTATAGCTCAAAAATCCCTAGAAAAACAGGCATTATGACTGTGAGTGGGGTCGCCTCTCCACAGATCTGACCTGTAACTTGGTCTGGTTAGGTTCAATACCATACTGTGAAACATTCCAGGCACACTCCATGGAGAAAAATATTTGATGGACCCTCCACCAGAACAGTTACACAATGCACCTTTAATGTACAGCTCACACATTGGCCCAAAACTGCAGTTAATTTTAGTAGTCAAGTATCTTAAGTTTGTGTTTGTTAGTACATGGATGGGGGTAGGCCTGTCATAATAACTAATTTTGAAGCAAGATATATCGCTATACAGAGAAATATTGTGAAAATAGATAGAAATGATTTATTCTAACCTCTAAAGCTCAAATATTATCTCTAAAATCTCTCCACTATTGCAAAGAAAATGTACACGCTCCATATCGTTATCATGACAGGCCTAGATGGGAGATGTCATTGTGTCCTTAGGCAAGACACTTCACCCACATTGCCGAGTATGAATGTGGTGTGTGTTTGGGTGTGAGTGTTGGTGATGGTCAGAGGGGCCGGTAGTGCAGATTGGCAGACTCGCTTCTGTCAGTCTGTCCCGGGGCAGCTGTGGCTACAATAGTTTCTTACAATCACAGAAAGTGGAGTGAATGAAGAATGCACAAAATGCCATAGTCTGTATGTAAGACTACGGCATTATTACTTGATTAAGACAAAATATTTAATCCCAAATCATTTTTAACTATGTAGGAAGTTTTAGTTTAATTGTTGCAAGGACTGATGGTGAAGAAGTCCAAACTGAAATGCCAGTGCTTGGGGCTTCTGTGCTGGGCTGCTCTTTGTAAATGTTTTGCTAAAGGCTAAATCTGAAGGAGCGTGTGGTGAAGGGGTCAAGATGGCCGCTCCACCATTTCTGAACTGATGCAAAGCACGTCTTCAGCAGCATTGATTCTGTTTGGAGAGCTCGCACGGTCATAGAGGAGAGGGGGAAGAAGTGCCCAAACATCCTTGTCAAAGTCTCATCTGATCTCAGGAGATAAGCAGGGTCTGGTTAGTACTTGGACGGGAGACTGCTGGGAATATCAGATACCAGTGGCAAAACTGTTGTTGTGTCCTTAGGCAAGACATTTCACCCACATTGCCTAATATGAATGTGAAGTGTGTGTGAGTGTTGGTGATGGTCACAGGAGTGGATGGCGCAGATTGGCAGCCTCGCTTCCATTAGTCTGTCCCAGGGCAGCTTTTATTTTGACTGCACTAAAATACATTTGCCTTTTGAAAACATTATTATAAAAATACTTAACGAGCCCATATTACACTATTTTCTGATCTATGTTATAATGCTTTGTCCTCATCAAAAATATACCGGGAGTTGGGTTTTATGTCATTCTCACATGTTTAACACACAAATACTGCTTATTTAGGCTGAGTTCTTCTCTCCAACAGAAACCACTCTGCCCCACTTTGTGATGTCATGAGGTAATACAGGAAGCGCCCCATTGTGTTCCCCATTGTGTTTTTTTTTACTCCATGCACCTTCACTAGAATCATGTGGATGATTTTAGCCCTGGAATTGCTCCTGTCTACTGAACAAAACGTAGCTGTTAACTTTAAAACAATTTCTTCATGACATCACAAGGTGGAACATTTTGAGCTTTGGAGATGTAGACAGACTAATAAAAGGTTACTCAAACATGTGTGAATAAAACAAAACACAACTCCACGTATGTGTTTGAGGAGGTAACAGCATTATAACATGGCTAAAAGCTCACAGGAGTCAATTTTGCGTCATATATGACCTTTAAAGAAGAACTATTGTGCTTGTGTCTGCTGTATACAGTACTGTAGTTATACTCTGTGACACCTTTGGATCATTATTTTATCATTTGCACATTTAAAATTGCAAAAGTTCATCTAAAACCATTTAATAAAACAAACAAATCTGTGTTAGAAAATTGAGGTGCCGTAAATGTCATCATAACAAAGAGCTGTGTAGCTTTCGGCACCTCCAATGGACAGCTGCAGATCCCTTTTTTTATTTGTACCAAAATGACTAAGCAAGTGATTAAATATTGTTCAAACATCCACGAATCACTCCAAATATAACTTTGAGAAGGTAAATGAGAAGATAACAACTATAACGTGGTTAGAATATCTGAAAAGTCAATTTTGCACAATGGCTCTGCTTTAAATGTTTTTGCAAATGAACTCACTACTGTTAATACAAATACAACTGACACAGCAAAATGTAACTACTCCTTTGTTTACATAATCTCATTGTTAAGCTCCAAACTTCCCAAGCCACTTAAATAATCCATCGTAAAGGCCACCCGTCGTAGTATCTCCCCCCTGTGGGGAAATACGCAATAATTCTGACTGATAACTTGAACAGTGGAGTCGAAGCAGCTGTGGCCCTGTGTATCTCTCCACAGTCAGTCTCCAGTGCTAAGCAGCAGCCCAGGCATCCCATACAAATCTAATGTAATTTAATCATGGCCTATTCAAATGGAATGATTTACATGGAGATGCATATGGGGCTATGTAATCCTTCACTTCTAACAATGGGACCAGTCGTACAGTTCCAGATAGGAGACGCATGTTCATACAGACTTGCAGTTTGTTCAACTAAAAGTGCTGATTTTGTTGAATGTGAGCAAAAAAGAGGGGTCCAGAGAGAGGTCCAGCCAGGTTTAAGTTGGAAATAGTAAAATATAAAACAGAGATCAAATTCCTTCACAAAAAATAAAATAATCAAGCATTTTTATGTCAAAATCTTGAAAGATAATTGGAAAAAAGTGCACTACGTAACTTTTCGGTTGGGGGTCCGTCACCTGCGTGTTTCTGTAGATATGTCATTGCTCTGCCTGGAATGTTCCAGAGTATGGCATTAAACAGCTCTACCTTACTTTTATTCAATTGCAGGTGGTTTTACAGCTGAAACATACCTAGAAAAACAGGTATTCTGACTGTAAGCGGGGTCGCCTCTCCACAGATCTGACCTGTAACTTGGTCTGGTTTGGGCTCCATGATGATAAAAAGGTTTAATGTCATACTGTGAAACATTTCAGACAAAGCAAAAAGAGAAAAGCATCTGACGGATCCTCCACCAGAAAAGTTGCAAAATGCACCTTTAATTTGTAATGTGTAATGCTTGCTTACTTAAAATTGCACTATGTTATTTTAGTGGCTGGGGGTACCACCTGCTTGTCTCCAAAATTTTTTTACTTCGCCAAGCAATTATATACTGTGGAACATTAAAGTCATGCACAAAAGAAGCATATATATAGTACACATTTAATATTTTTAGTTTTGCACTGGAGGGTCCGTCAAATGCTTTTCTCCATGCAGATGTTATTGCTTTGTCTGGAATGTTTCACATGGTATTAAATCTTTCTATCTTCATGGAGACTAAACCAGACCAATTTACAGGCCAGATCTGTGGAGAGGCGACCCCGCTCACAGTCAGAAGGCATGTTTTTCCCGGTATTTCTGAGCTATAAAACCACCTGTAATTGAATAAATGTAAGGTAGCACTGTTTAATGTCATACTGTGGAACATTCCAGGTGGAGCAATGACATATCCATAGAAACAAGCAGGTGACGGACCCCCATCCCAAAAAGTTACACAGTGCACCTTTAAGCCTATGCTACCAATCCATCATGAACACCCAAAGAAAACAAAATCTTGTGCTCCAAAATCTAAAAAATGATGAAAAAATGATCTTTCCCCGTCTGTTCTTGGGCAGATCACCTCCTCTGCTGTATGTATCCCTACGCAGGTGTCTATAGGTCCCTATGCGTAGTTCCTAATAGGAGTGCGCAGGTCTGTGGGTCAGGACTGTCGGTCATTTTGACTCCAGGGCACAGCTCTCCTCTGTCACCTGCTCTATAATTGGGCACATATCAAAGTCCATCCTGCTCTTTTATACATGCACCTGAGCACCTATAGGAGTCATGACCCCAACAGGAAGTCCATATAAGGTTACACCGAGTTTGAATTCAGTTAAAATTAATAGAACATAGAATGACTCAACTCTCTCTAGTGTACTTTTCTAAATAGATTTTACACGGGTTTTCCAATGAGACAAAATAAAACACAATATTTGGTTATGACAAGACTTAGTGCACTGTGTAACTTTCTAGTAGAGGGTCCGTCACCTGCTTGTTTCCATGGAGACGTTATTGCTTTGGCTAGAATGTCCCACAGTCTGGCATTACATGTATCTATTTCCATGGAGACAAGCCTGCAATGCCTCCAGGTCAACTATAAGAATGCACGTTTTTTGTAGTATTTTTGAGCCCTTAAATATTTGTAATTGAAAAAATGCAACATAGATGAGTTTAATGACATACTGTGTAACCTTTCAAAACCTTGTGAAGCTGTGTAACCTTTAAAACAATGATATCTCCATGGAAACCAGCTTATAGCAGATCCCCCTACTGGAAAAGTTAAACAGTGCACATTTTTCATATACATTTTATTTATCATGCTTCTGATGTAATTTTGTCACTGAAATGTTCTTTTTTTAAACAGAATGTTGGGCACCTTTCAAACAGACAGGTGGACAGTCTTACTTAAATAAAAAATTAAGCAATAACTACTCAAAATTGAAGGCATTTTAAATACTTTGTAGTGGACTAAGGGGCTGTGACGTCTCCCACAGCGTTCGGCTCCAGTCAAATGAAGCTCATGAGGCTAGCAGTTACAAGGATGGAGCAGAGTTCCATATTAGGAATAGGAATTTATTTACGGATAAAATAATAACGCAAACATTTTAAGATAAAAAATGTATATATAAATGGACATAGGCTAGCGGGTTACCTATGTCCATTTATATATACAGTCTACGGCACACAAAACAAATATTAGCATTATCATAAAAATACATAGGTGTTGTCTAGATTCTCTTCGCAGTCTCAGTCTGAAAATTATTCTCAAAACTATCTCCAAAACGACTAACTCTCTTTGTGCTTCTCCACAAAAATAGCTGCTCTCTATATTTTGGTCTTGTACATCTCACCCTGGAAATGCAAATATTCCTTACATCTTCATACGACTTGTTATTTGTCACTTGTTCAATTTGGTTTTGCCTCTCACTTCCCGCATGCGTCAAAATCTCCCCGAAAAGCTGACCAGAAATAGCCAGACCTACATGAAAAGCCAGAATTTTATTACAATTTTCTAACAGTCCAATTTAAAATCGCCACATGCACTTTTAAAAACCCTCCCGCTGTCCTAAGATGCAAGCACAGAATGGCTAACCACTCGTCAATGGAATCAAACTGTCGCTCCCAATCTGGCAACGCGCGCACACACATTTTGTACGTTTAAAGGAGAAAGAGAGATGTTTCTGTTGGACATTTAGAGGAAAAAGTGCGCAGTCTATTTCATCTGACAAAGAGTTCCTCGTGTTGAGACGGAGCTGTCAGAGGCCGTTTACAAAGAGCAAAGGGAGAGAGGGAGAGACGAAGGGAGATGGAGAGGAAGAAGAAAGAGAAGGGAGAGTGAGGGAGAGACAGCGGGGTGTAGAGAGAAGAGAGAGGAGGAGGAAGAGGAGTGCAGACAGAGGGAAGGAGAGAGGGGAAAGAAATTAGCGCTAGAGATGGGGCAAGAGAGAGGAGGAGGGAGGAAGAGAGACAGAGAGAGAGATAGTGCAAAAGGGATGGAGGGTGGGAGAGAGAAAGTAGGTAGGGAAGAAGAATTGAGGAGAAAAAGCGGTAAAGGTGAGAGAGGGGGTGGGAAGGAAGAATGAAGAGGAGAGCTAGACGGAAAATGAGAGGGGGTGTGAGAGAGAGAGAAAAAGAGGCGGGAAGATGAGAGACAGAGGGAAGGAGAGATGAGAAAATGACTGGGAGAGAGAGGAATACAGAGAAGGAGGGAGGAGGAGAGAGAAAGACAGAGTGTGGAGGAAAGATAGCAAGGGAGAGGGAGGAGAGAGGGCAGAGGACTGAAGAGAGAGAGGGCAGCAGAGGAAGGACAGAAAAGAAGAGAGAGAAGGAGAGAAGAAGGAAAGGAGATATTAGAGAAGGGTGGGAGAGAAAAAGGAAAAGGAAGGGAGAGAGTGAAGAAGGAAAGGAGGAGAGGGAGAAAAGAAGAGATGGGGGTTGGGGAGAGAGAGGCAGCAGAGGGAGGGAGAGCAAGAAGAATACAGGAAAAGGAAATGAGCAAGAGAAAGAGAAAGAGGACGAGACGGAGAGAGAAAAGGAGAGAGAGAGAGGAGAGAGAACAAAAGAGAGAAAGAGGACGAGAGGAAAAGGGGCAGATAGAGGGAGAGAGAAAGAGAGAGAAAGAGAGAGAGAGGAGCTGCGAGCTGCTGTAGGCTTCAGAGAACTGTTTGAAGTGTCAGAGGTTCCACAGGAGAAACAATAACAGATAGACTGAGGAGTTAGTGAAGGTTTGGAGCAGAAAATGTGACTTATTCAATTAAGAAATGGAGTGATTAAAATGACAAATGAAAGAATTACACTGACAAGAAGACTACTGTTGAAACTGTGAAATGATGAAATTGTTCTCTCTCAAGAGGGGAGCAAAGTGTGGAACTTTTTGGACTGGGTCATTTCTGGGAGAGTCTGCCACCTGCATGTCTCTGTGGAGATTTGATTGCTTTGCCTGGAATGTTCCACAGTATAGCATTAAACTATTATTCTATTTTGCATTCATTCAGTTAAACATATTTTACTGCTTGTACATACATTTTTACTGTTAGCGACATCGCCTCTCCACAGACCTCACCTGTGACCTAACCTGGTGGAGCCATATGATGGTCTCCATGGAAAAAGATAAGTATTAAGTATTTCAATGCAAATAAACATCTCCATGCAACTAAGAATGTGGGGGACCCTTAAACGTTACATAGTGCACTTTTAAAGAAAATTGTAGTTAAAGAGGGGATATTACACTTCTATGGGGTATTAACTGCTAACCAGACCAATTTACAGGTCAGATCTGTGGAAAGGCAACCCAATTCACTGTCCGAATACCTGTTTTTCAAGATATTTTTGATCTATAAAACCACCTGCAACTGAATAAATGTAAGGTTGAGCTGTTTCATGTCATACTGTGGAACATTCCAGGTGGAGCAATGACATATCCATAGAAACAGGCAGGTGAAGGACTCCAGCAAAAAAAATAATTAAGTAAAGCAAAAATCTTACTACATGAACTGTTAATTTGGCTAAAAACAAGAAATTAAAATTTGAAAAAACATTTTCAAAGTTACAAAAAATCCAGTAAAAAAATATTTTTTTAACTCGTATATTAATTCTGTTCTTCCTGATGCATTAGACTTGATGTCATTGCCTAATTGTTTTCACTATTTACACTTGACGTGACACCGCACTTTACTCATTTTGTCACATGATCACTCTGATTCGTTTGCTGATGAATTACAAAAACCAAAGTGATCTGTTCATTTCACATCCTTTCCCCATTAGCTTAGCAAATTAGCGTTTTGATCAAGCCCAGTGGTGGATTCTGCATCTCCATCAAGGAAAAACAAGGGAATAATGAAGACTATGCATCTCCAGGGAGCTAGCGTAAACATTAGCGCCGCCACAGCTATCAGTCTAACAAAGGGAGGCATATCATTAGCTGTAATCATTAGCAAACTCATGCGAGATGATTGTGCATTTAAATTACTGTTGTCATGACGATAAAATGTCAATTTCAATTCCGATACTAAGGCTTGATGTTCTATACCGATTTCAATTAGGGCTGGGAATTGCAATCCCTTACATAATATATGGCTCACAATTCAATATTATTACGATATGGCGATATATGCCATAATGGATATATTGCTGTTTTTTAAGAACCAACTACATTTTAGCTACAATATTTCTTTGTTAAACCACTACTTGTGCAACGTTAATATGAAATGCATCTATTTTAACCATCAAAACCGTGAATATGTCAAGTGTAGCACATAAACGAGTTTCCTTCCACTAAATAAGCAACAAAATTGTAGTGCCGACACACAAAAGATACCAAAAAGAAGAAGAAGTCCAGCTCCGTCCTGGGCTGTCCTCTGGACTCAGTGCAGCAGGTGGGGGACAAGAGGGTCCTGGCTAAGGTCATCTCTATGCTGGACCATGAGTGTCACCCCCTGCAGGACGCCCTGTCTGCTCTGGAGAGCAGCTTCAGTGACAGACTGATTCACCCTCGCTGTGGGAAGGAGAGGTTTCGCAGGTCTTTCCTTCCTGCTGCTGTCAGACTGTACAATGAACACTGTTAACACTGAACATGTGTCATTCAACTATATCTATGTGCAATACTGAAGACCTCTGGTACAATTCACTCATGTCACTTTACTGATATTTATCCTGTCTGTACATAAACATAGTCATATTACTGTAAATAACATAATATACTGAAGTCACTTTACTGAGATTTACTCTGTTCATATGCTGCACTTTTACTTTTATTGTACATAATAGTTTTTTTGGTATTTTATATTTTATATTTTGTATTTTGTATTTTATATTTTTGCTCCACCGGAACAAAATTAGAGTCTATTTCTAAATTATTATTTTTTTAGCCATTATCTATTATCTTGTTTTATTGCATGTTCCATTTTCCTGCTGTTCTTGAACTGTGCGTTGCAACACTGGAATTTCCCCACTGTAGGACTAATAAAGGCATATCTTATCTTAACACTGTTGATTTATTACAATTTAACTACATTTTAGACATTGTCATCTGCAGTGAAATAAACAGGCCTATCCAGTCTCTATGAAGTTTTATTATTTATACAAGACATGCTAACACTGTAGTTTAGACCTCTACAAACATGCAACAAAATACATGGGATTTTTGCATTTGTTTAGCCGTGTATTCACTTGTATAGAGGACTTATGCATAGTTACAGTATATTAAAAAAAACAGAGGAGTCAGAGCTGTATTGGCTGTTTACTGCTGGAGGGACAAAACAGAAAAACAAGGTAAAACACTGGACTGGACCTAAAAGTCAATATTTACTTTAAGGTCAGCACAAAGTGGACTTCTACAAGAGCAAAGAAAAAGTGTTTTGAAAACTGCTGTGTTTAGCTGTGCATATGACTGAAAAGAGTTGATTCTGCAAGTTGATTTTAAAAGAATGTTTTTATTTATTTTGATTGTTTGTTAGAGATTATCAGTAAAGCAGCTTCTATATTTTATAATGTTGTTTCCTCATCTTTAATATTTCATGGTTATTAAAGGTCCTGTATTATGGAAAATTAAGAACATTAAGTCATGTTCTAATCATCAAAAACATACCCGGAGTTATATTTTGTTTCATTCACATATGTTTAACACAAAAACCCTGCATATTTAGTTCTCTCAAACGGAAAAAGCTCTGTTCCACCTTGTGATATCATGTGGTAATACAGGAAGTGCTCCGTTATGTTTTTAAACTCCATACAACTTCACTACAATCATTTGGATTATATCAGCTTGTAACTTGGGTCCAGTTTGGCCTCCATGAAGATAGAAAGGTTTAATACCATACTGCGAAACATTCTAGACAAAGCAATAACATCTCCATGGAGAAAAGCATTTGACGAACCTTCCACCAGAAAAGTTGCACAATGCACCTTTAACAACCATAAAGAAAAGACCGTGTGGAGTCTAGAAAATTAGATTACACCAGAGAAATAGAATCACTACAATAGCTCTATTTTATTTTGCTAATAAAACAATAATAATATTCAGACTAGCTATAATTCTATCATTATTTTCTCCAATGTTAACGCACTGACAGCCCATCACATCTCTCCCGCGACAACGTCTCAATAATCAAAGCCACCTTACCCAGAATCCACCACGCCTGTCCACATCTGTCCTGAATCCAGATGTGTGAACCACCACTTAGTATTCACCGCGCTGCTTTGAAGGCAATTTTATTATTATATTTTCTTTCTTCTTTTGCAGGCACTTCCAATCTGCAATCCTTCCCCAAAGCTTTGTGATGGAAATGGTGAAAATGAGCTGCTCCAAAGGGTTAATCAGATCTATTGTGAGAAAGGCCTGAAAAGACCTGATTGATTGAGTCCCAGGAAAGGGGGGAAAAAAGAGGTATTGTTTTGTTTGCATTCAAAACAGGAAGTGATTTATTTTGACAACGCGAGGTTTTAGACGAGGCTTTGTCGAGAGATGAGAAAGTTCAAATTGAAAAAGCACAAAGCGGGAGTGGTTTTGGAAAACAGGGAAGATGCTAAAATGTCCTGGGAATTGGACGCAGGAATGCACCGATAAAGCTCTTTCAATTCCGATATCTATAAGCTTGTCATGATAACAAATTTTGTGTATATCGTTGAACTACACATAGATGAAAAACAATAATATTGAAACCAGACCATAAAGCAAAATTATCCTCCAAAAACTATTTTAAATCTAAAACATGAGCTGCAGTAAATACATGACAGAATGCAACACTTAAAGTTTTCTGGCGGAAGGTCTGTCAAATGCTTTTCTCCATGGAGATGTTATTGCTTTGTCTGGAATGTTTCACAGTATGGCATTAAACCTTTCTACCTTCATGGAGACCAAACCAGACCAAGTTACAGGTCAGATCTGTGGAGAGGCGACCCCGCTCACAGTCAGAATGTCTGTTTTTCTAGGTATTTTTGAGCTATAAAACCAACTGTGGTTGAATAAATGTTTAATGTCATTGTTAATGTTTAAAGAACATTCCAGACAAAGCAATGAGATATCCATAGAATAGAAATAAAAATTGCAATTTGAATGAACGTAAACAGCAAACAACAAAGGCTGCCATTTTTTAATTCCTCCACAAACAAAATCCTGTCTCAAGTTTAGATCTCTAGAAAACATGTTCCAAAATGTGATTCCTGAGTTAGTTTGTCATGAACTTTCAACAGAATCCCATTTTTATTATCAAAGCTTTGCACGGACTCACTCTTCCTCCAATGAAGGACTTCACAAAACTAAAGCGTGAGTGGGAGGGCATTAGGGCCACAGCTCGTGAGGTAGCACACAGATGCCTGTCAAAAGGACTCATTATTGGAACTGACAATAAACGAAAGTCCATTTATATGTACATTCAAACTGCACCTTAAACTGTGAATGAAGCATAACTAAGTCTGTGAACACTTTTAATCCGGCCTTTTACTGTTCTGTGTGATGTCAGATAAATTAATTAATAAATAAAAATGTATTTAATTAAAACAAAAATCGCAAATTTAATCTCAATTGCAATGCTTGTCCGAAAAAACACAAATAAATATTTTTTTCACAAATCGCCCTTGGTTGGAAGTTATTCTTTAGAGGGAAGAGAAAATAAAACAAAATGGCTCTGTATATGACGGTACTGATGGGGGTTCAGACCAGGACCATGTCAGGACAAGAGTGAACACATAAACAGGAGATGTTATAATGCAGCTGGGGGCATGAGTGACTCTTTTAGATTCTCCCAGAGATTCACAAAAATCTATAAAGTCTCGTCTGGGAGGCGTCCACAGGATTAAGCCCTTAGCCGTACTTATTAACACCATGGCAGCAACAACAGCTGCATTTACATACTAGAATATTCTGCTCTGTAACAAAAACAAAATAATCTGTGAATAAAAACATAACTTTTTCTTTCACAGCAGTGGAAGTAGAAAAGCATCACTACAACTACCCCTTAGGTTGATGGTTCTATTTCAACCACTGGCATTTCATAAAGCTTTTGTGTCCTTAGGCAAGACACATCACAAACCATGACTGTATGAATGTGTGTTTGATCAATGGTGGTTGGAGATAGAATGGATTTAAAGTAATCAGTTTTATGTCACCTTTTTGTCTCCACGGAGATGTTATTGCTTTGCCTGGAATGTTCCACAGTATGGCATTAAAATGAGTTATGTCTATGGAGATAAGCAGTATTTTGTTAGTGTAGTTTTCGGCAATAAAAACCTGTAGAATTGAATAAAGGCAGAACAAATAACTTAAATGCCATACTGTGAAACATTCCAGGCAAATCAATAAAAACATCTCCATGGAAACAAGTGTCAGGTGACAGATCTTCCACCAGAAAAATTACATTGTGCATGTTTAAATGAAAAACAGTGCCCCATGAAAACTACTGCTAACTGATTATTTTTTTCATATAAAACAAAAACATTATGAGAAAAGTAACCATTTTAGCTTTAATAAAACAGAACCCAACCCTCCCAACAGGAAAAAAAAAAAAATACTGTATGTATCAAAATAAAATGAAACATAATATGAAATCAAAAACAAACAAAAATAAAAGAGTGACCAGCCATTCCCCAGTTCATTTTTCCCATAGATCATTTTTCCCATAGATCTTCTGGGGAAAAACAAAAATTAATGTAAAATTTACTTCCGGAACTAGAGTGGACTTCAAAGTGAGCAGGACTGTGGCGCTCCATACAACAGAGAAATTACAGTGTAGTCAAAATTTCATCATCAATAAAATAATTGCATCCAATTTTTCTTTTGCACATTTCACAAAGCAATATTATTTTGTTTGTAATTTTCTGAGAGCCTCAGACAATGAATTCCCATATTTTGGTTTTCCAACAACAACAATATGATCTGTGATGAATTTTTGGTTTTCTCCCCAAACAGAAGAATAAAACTGTGATTCCCTCTGATTTCAAAGTCTAATTTAGCTCCTGTCTGTGAAACAAGCAAGCATAATTGAGCCTGTGTGATGAGAGAAGACAAAAGGTAGTTATTACGAGTGTGCGTGGTCCATTTCATCTACTGCTCACAGACAAAGAAACTACGGCAGCTGGACAGGAGAAGAGGAGACGAGGAGAGGAGGATGTCCAAACACACAGGTGCACCCAAATACAAGTGTTTTACAGATGTGAAAGAAGTTGTGAAAATCAACAAACAATAATTAGAAATAGGGTTTGAGTTTGTGGAGTCTGTGTGTTTATGACGCATATAAAGAGAGCTTTCTTCAAGAAGGTTCAAGTAAGGTTCAATTTTAGTCACATACTTTTTTCTTTTATGAACGCCACTGTTCCTTCTACTACTACTACTGCTCCTGCTATTGCTACTACTACTGTTACTACAACTACTACTGCTACTACAACTGTTACTACAACAACTACTAAGCTACTACTACAACTACTACTGTTATTGCTACAACTACTACTACTACAACTACTATTACAACTACTACAGCTGCTGCTGCTGCTACTACTACTATTACTACGACTACTACTACTGCTGTTACTACTACTGCCACTACTACTGCCATTTTGAAGACTTTCTGTCATTTACCCAACAGAATATTTTGTTTTGGATAGTTAATTGTACGAGCAACAATCTTTTCTTTTTTTTTTTAATTAAACACTGAGAAGCATTTTATTGAACATGAGAGCACTACCCCATGACATCAGCAGGTGTAACACCCCTAGACTGTATATACAAATGGACATAACTAGCTTTTATTTCTCTGTTTTGTCCGTAAATAAGTTCCAATTCCTTTAGTGGAACTCGGCACTAAATTCGCTCCTATAACCGTTAGTCTCTGTGAGCTTCATTTATAGAGCCGAACACTACGTGTGACGTCACTCTCACTTAGTCCACTTCTTTACACAGTCTGTTGTTCTGTTTACTACTTCTTCTGCGTACACAGCGGTCAAAGCAGTAGTATCTGAAGGCTCATTTATATGTAAGGATAGGACTTCCCTTCTGAGACAGCAGCCGTTTGGAGCGCTCAGGAGTGGACAGCTAATCATTAGGGCCAGTTAGCCTCCATAATGTGCTGGGCTGAGGGCCGGTGATAAAGAACCAGAGGACCCTCGGCTCCCGGCTTAACGATGCAGAGATCAGAGCACGATTTACGGGCAACTCTCCGGCAAGGCCCCTGGACAAAAGCCTGATGCTCCTCCAGTCCATCCTCCATACTGCTACTATTACTATTGGTACTATGACAGTTAATACTGCTGCTACTACTACTGCACCTGCTACTATTACAACTACTACTGCTACAACAACTACTACTACTACTACTACTACTACTACTACTACTACTACTACTGCTTAGTAATACAACTGCTACTACAGTGCTATTGCTGCTATTACTTCAATAACTACTATAGTACTGAGGGCCGATCATAAAGAACCAGAGGACCCTCGGGTCCCGGCTTAACGATGCAGAGATCAGAGAACGATTTACAGGCAACTCTACAACAAGGCCCCTGGACAAAAGCCTGATGCTCCTCCAGTCCATGGTTCAGAGAGAGGAGGAGACTATTGCTACTATAACAACTGCTACTGCCATTACTACTACTGCTGTTACTACTACTACTGCTTACTACAACAGGTATTACAGCTAGCAGCTGTTGCTACTATTTCTCTTATTACAACAACTTCTACTACTACGACAACTACAACTGCTTACTACTACTGCTACTACTACAACGACAACTACTACTGCTACTACTTCTGCTACTACTACAACGACAACTGCTACTGCTACTGCTACAACTGCTACTACTACACCTACTCCTACTCCTATTACTATTAATAATACTACTGCAATAACTATTATTACTACAGAGGACCGGTGATAAAGAACCAGAGGACCCTCAGGTCCCGGCTTAACGATGCAGAGATCAGAGAACGATTTACAGGCAACTCTACAACAAGGCCCCTGGACAAAAGCCTGATGCTCCTCCAGTCCATGGTTCAGAGAGAGGAGGAGACTTCATAAAATCAGGAACAATAGAAGAGTGATTAAGTCGTATATGAGGCGTACTGCAGGAAAGAACGGTATAATAAAGTGAATGGGGTTAGGCTTGAGTTTAATGAAAAAGGAAGCTGGTGGTAACAGTGTAAACAATGGGATTTTAACAAAGGATTAAGTAGAGGTCTGATTCACTTTTAAAATCAGTTAATTAAAGGTGCACTGTGTCACTTTTCTGATAATGGGTAGGCTATCCAATGTCTGATATTGGTTTGCATGGAATGTTCCACAGTATGGTATTAAACAGATCTCCATGGTGACAAGCAGGTATCAATACTAGAAAAAATACAAGAAATGTTATATAGTGCAACAGCTATGAAGAAAGGTATCGATAAAAAGAAAAAAAACAGAGACTTCTGCCAAGGCATTATTTCTACTACAGCTACTGCAACTACTACTACTTGGCTACTACAAAAATACAATTCCAACAACTACTACAAATTTTACTACTACACTACTACCACTGCTACTACTAGAGATTTGGTCCAGGATAACAAGATAAGACGTAACATAATTCCTAATATATAGAAATTGTGATTCAGTTTTCAGTTTTGGCCTCACAATTTTTCATTAGTTTGATTTAATTTTATTGTTGTCATTCTCACATAACCGTTTTTGTCTATTACTACTTCTACTACAACAATTACTAGACTACTATTACAACTATTACTAAAACTACTACTACTACTACTACTACAATTATTACTACAACTACTACTACTACTACTACTTCTACTACAACAATTACTAGACTACTATTACAACTATTACTAAAACTACTACTACTACTATTACAATTATTACTACAACTACTACTACTACTACTACTACTACTACTACTACTACTACAACTACTACTACAACTACTACAACTACAACTACTACTAAAACTACTACTACTACTACTACTACTACTACTACAATTATTACAACTACTACTACAACTACAATTACTACTACTACTTCTACTACAACAATTACTAGACTACTATTACAACTATTACTAAATCTACTACTACTACTACTACTACTACTACTACTACTGCTACTACTACTACTGCTACAATTATTACTACAACTACTACTACTACTACAAGTACAACAACTACTACTACTACTTCTACTACAATTACTGCCATAACATCTACTACTACTACTAATACTACAACTATTATATACTAATACTACAACTACTACTAGTAGTACTAGAACTGCAACTACTACAATCACTACTACAACTACTACTATTAATATTACCATTACAACAACTACTACTGCGCATTTATACCTGTTTATCTTCTGCACAGTACTGCATTTTCTTTCCTTTTCTTTTCTCCTTCTTCTAGACTCAGAGGAGCTGTCCTGATCCCTGTGTTCTGGCTCATGATTTCCACAGACAGGTATCAAAAGAACTGTAAACTTGACCAAAGCTCACTCTAAGTACCTTTCTGAGACACGTTTTGATGTTGCAAGGTTATTGCAACAACTGCAACTCTCCCCTGTACAAAACTGTCATTCTCTGTCAGATCAAGAGCTCGCTAAAAGTCTGGCTTGTTTGGAGCACAAAAAACAACAGTAGCAGTAAAAAGTACAAAATATGTTCAGATTGTAAAATGGAATGTTTCACAGTATGGTACTGAACTTGTATATCTTCATGGAGACAAGCAAGTTACAGGTCAGATCTGTGGAGAGGTTGAGGCTGCTCACAGTAAGAATGCATGTTATGAAGGCATTTCTTTAGGTAAGAGAGGGGGTGGAGTGAGAGATAGGGGAGAGACGAGAGTGAGAGAGAAAGAGAGAGATGGGATGAGGAGAGATGGGGAGAGAGGTGGAGAGAGAGCTATGAAGAGAGATGGAGAGAGAGAAAGAGATGGAAAGAGAGGTGGAGAGAGATGAAGAAAGAGATGGATAGATAGAGGGTGATGGAGAGAGAGATAGAGAGAGAAAAAGTTGAAGAGAGATGGCGAGAGAGAGAAATGAAGAGAGATGGAGAGAGTAAGATGAGGAAGAGAGCTGTAGAAAAAGAGATGGAGAAAGAAAGAGAGCAGTCAACCAAAAGAAACAATAAAACAGCAACTATTAGACCTAATCTGCTTTAAAGACCTAAAAACTCCATTCATTAGTGAGATTACACCTAATTGGCCTTAATTAACCTGTTCTATCACACAACTGAAAAGTAAGAAAGTATTTTAGTTGTATAAAACAGTACCATCAGTTGGTAGAGGTAGTAAATACTCATTTCTTTGGCCTTATTGTAGGCTCTATACTTAAATTAAAAGTATAAGTAACTGATGATGAAGAAAAAATGTAATGAAAAAATGTATTAAAAGTTTTAGAAATATAGTAATAGAAGTAATAGTACATTAGTAAAAGTAGTTGCAGTGGTAGCAATAGTAGCGGTAGTAGTAGTAGCAGCAGTAGCAGTAGTTGTAGCAGCAGCAGTGACAATAAATACAGTAGTATGTAAACAAGTAAATATTAAAAAGTACACAAAGCAAGAAAACAATAGAACCATGTGGATTTTTGCTATTATAATTAACAAACAATACACTTTCATTTCTCACAGTCTTATATTAATTCATGTCCTCCTCTCTTTCTGTGTCTTTAATTTCATTATGTGTGAGTCCTCTGCTTTTCTCCTCCTCTTCTCTCTGAACAGGAAATAAAACACATAAGAAGAGACTGAACTGCCACATTAGCCACACTGGGGCCAATTTAGAGCAGTGACTGACAGAGAGATCGCCCACTGCAGCTTCCAACATGTCTTCCTCCACTGTGGGGGAAAATACACACACAGTACAAGGGACGCATCAATATTTTATGGCAACCTGTGTCAAAAGTCTATTTCTATTTGAAGACTGTACATTTTAAAGCTGTAATGTGGAACCTTTCTGGTGGAGGGTCCGTCAAATGCTTTTCTTCATAGAGATGTTATTATTCTGTATGGAATGTTTCACAGTATGGTATTAAACCTTTCTATCTTCATGGAGACTAAACCAGATCAAGTTACAGGTCAGATCTGTGGCGAGGCGACCCCGTTCACAGTCAGAATGTCTGTTTTTCTAGGTATTTTTGAGCTCTAAAACCACCTGTAATTGAATAAATGTACAGTAGATGATGATTATTATTAACAGTGCTAATTTGCCTATGACCATTTCTCCTTGCTATAGAACCAGCACCTTTGGAACACCA
Organism: Taenioides sp. WSHXM2023; assembly: GCA_029959045.1. Classification (NCBI taxonomy): domain Eukaryota; kingdom Metazoa; phylum Chordata; class Actinopteri; order Gobiiformes; family Gobiidae; genus Taenioides; species Taenioides sp. WSHXM2023. The sequence continues at coordinate 26,338,439 of CM057099.1, forward strand.
GCCTTCCATATTGTGACATTGACACGTGATGTCAGATGTTGACTGGAGACTGGTTCATTCGAGGCTAGCCTGTTAGCATGCTAATGACCACACACCATACAATCGAAAGGGGTAATTAGCCATACGTCCCCGGCTCGCAAACTGAAATGGCTAATGCACAGTGACACGGGGGCCCGCTAACACGCATCAAGAGACACTCATCAGCCACACAAAGACGAGGGCAGAAGCTGAGCCAAACGATGACGACATTATGTAGAATGGTTTAACGGAAGTGCCACAAACGGGGGAGAGGAGGGGAGACAAATATAGTAGGTTTGTACTGAGTATTAGTGAGTATTAGTACTTCAAAGCAAATATTCAGGTAAAAGTAGTCATTAAAAATGTGCCAATATGAAGAGAGGAAAAAAAAAATCTATACAATGTAGAATTAAAAAATAACATCTTAAAAGGTGCACACTTTTCAGAGCCCTGTTTGTCTCTATAGATTCAATTGCGTTACCATGTTGTTCCACAGTATGGCATTAGTCTCATCTGTCTTGCATTTATTCAATCACTTGTGTCTTTGTTACTAAAAAAAATACCTTGAACATTCAGTCTTACAGCAAGCGGCTCGCCTCGCTACAGATCTGACCTGTAACTTGGCCTAGTGCATGGTGTCATATGCTTGTCTTCATTTTCCAACAGAAAAGTCAAATTTGTTTTTTTACCTTTTTGTTTGTACTAAAGGTAAAAATCATAATTCGTTATTTAAGACAAAATTTATTTGGTGAAAAAAAGGAATAACAGTTGAAATGACTGATGTCAGAAAAAAGCAAAAGAAACAACGCCCCAATTTTCATTTTTACACAAAGAGAAATTTCTAAATTAACAAGTAGGTCTTTGTCATGGTGGGATGGGCAGAATAACTAAATATTTTAGTCAACAGTTCAATAGAGATTTAAAAAAAAAAGTATTTCATTTAAACTACTCTTTTATAATTATACCCTTTAACTTTCTGGAGGTGGAAAGCAAACTTCAGGATTTAATGGAAATAGAAAGTTACAACCATACTTCAGAACATTCTCCATAGAGATAGATATGTTTTTTTGCCGTACTGTTGAAGATTATAGCCAAAAGAATAACATTTCCATAGAAACAAGCAGGAAAAGAGCAAGCAAGAGTCAGGTTTGTGGAAATGCAAGCCTACTCAGAGTAAGGACACATGCTTTTCTGTGCTTTTCAGAGCAATAAAAAGATCCATAATGGAAAAAAACCAACATGTTTTTATTTTAAAGGTCCTGTGACTCATGTGAGCTCTAAGCCATGTTACCTCCTCAAAAACATACTTAGAGATGTTTTGTTTCATTCACACATGCTTGAGTAACCTTTTATTAATAGTCTTTCTATATCTCCAAAGCTCAAAATGCTCTGTTCCACCTTGTGATGTCATGAAGTGGTAGTTTTCAAGTTAACAGCTACTTTTTACCTTTAGTTCAGTAGAGACTGGCAATTCCAGTCTTGAAATAATCCAAATGATTCCAGTGAAGGTGCATGAAGTTTAAAAACAGACTTCCAGTATTACCACATGACATCACAAGGTGGAACCATATTTTCTGTTTGAGAGAAGAACTCAGCCTAAACATAGAGCTTTGTGAGTTGAACGTGTACGAATGAAACAAAACCACAACTCCAGGTACGTTTGTGAATCAACATCATAAGATCAGAAAATAGAGTAATATGGGCCTTTTTTTGGCAGAAATGTTACATACTATGGCTTTAAGCACAATTAACCCCAAACTGTTACTCAAGTGAAATGATGTCGCTCCCCTCCCCCTCATGAGAAGTAAATGGGACCTGTGTGGCGAGGGCCAACTATCTGCCACATCCTCCTGTTTTTGTATGGGCTTCAATGGGGTGTCCGAGCACGTTCTAAATGCTCCCTAATGTACCATGGCGGTGTGACAAAAGCAGCCCTGCGCGTTTGCCAAAGAGAAGGCTCAGTTTGGTTCTTTCAGCCAAAAAAAAAAAAGCCAAAAAACAGAATCTCAGGAAGTGTCAGCGGTCCCACCCACCTCACCACCAAACGCTATGTTAATGGTTAATCCAGAGAAACTGAAAAGAGACTGTTTTTTTGGTTTATTGTGGTCTTAAAGGTAGGGATGTAACACGGTACAATAAAATTACAATATTCATTTCACTATACGATATTATTGCGATATTGTGGAGATGCTAAAGGATTAAGAATTAAGATTAAAAAATTCAAAACAGTAATTTCTTCATATTTTTGGAATTAAAATGAAACAAATGATCACAATCTATGAAGTTCCCTCAATTTTTTTATCTGTTGCTGCAATAAAACAAGTAAAAAATCGTATAATTCGATATATTGTGACAGGCCACGATATTGTGAGAACTTTGAAGATACGATGTCATGATATTTCGGAAGTATATAAGCAAAAATAGCAAGGTATAAGTAAGCAATAACATAGTAAGTTGTAAACCTGTATAAAAAAAAAAAAAATCTGCATTTCATTTCATTTGCTTTTTGGACCTTCAAAAATGCCTTAGCTTTGCCTTTTTTTGGTTACAATTTTGAAATTAAATAAATGAAAACAAAAAAACTAAGCAAAAAAACCCTACCACCCCTCTCTCCACACTCAACAACACTACACAAAAAAACATTGGGTACATAAACATCAAATGTCCTGTCAAACCGACTACCAAAACTTGAGTGAAGTGTCTTGCCCAAGGACACCACCCACAACAGTATGCTACGGCATCTGGTATTCCCAATGTTCTCCCATCTCAGGGCTACAAACTATTCAGGAAATGAAGTGTCTTGCCAGCGGCTACAACCATGCAGCAGTACATCTGGAATTGAACCACTAGCCGGTTTTCTTTTTAACCTAAAAAAGCCATGCACCTGAGTATTTAAGCAAAATGTATCTTGCTCGAGTACAGAAATATTGTACAAGTAGCTCAAAATGTGTACTGTCCGCATCAAATTAGGAAGCGTTTTATCAGGAAATGCGAGTTAGCATGCTAGTTGTTCGCACTGGTCTCTGAGAATTGTGAAAAGTGCTTGTAAACTCATCACAGTGACTAATTAGGATGCTCTGAATGCATAAGATAAATGAGGAATGACTTTGAACCACTGCAAACTGGTTCTGTTTTTCGCATTTTTTAAGCAAAACTAAGACAAAGTGCCTTTAACTAAACCGCACAAACAAAAGCGACTTGGGAACAGACTGAACAACAAGTCAGTCTTAAATTGTATTTCCCAGATCCCAAATTCCCATTACAAATCATAAACCTAAAGGTGCATTGTGTAACTTCTCTAGTGGAGGATGACTACTACTGCTGCCACTACTACTGCTATATTACTACTACTGCTACTACTGCCAGTGCTGCTAGTACTACTGCTGCTACTACTACTGCTATATTACTACTACTACTATACTGCTACTACTGCTGCTACTGCTTCTGCTGCTACTTCTGCTACTACTTCTGCTACTACTACTACTACTGCTGCTACTACTACTACTACTGCTACCACTACTAATACTACTACTGCTGCTGCTACTACTACTACTACTACTACTACTACTGCTACTACTACAGCTACTACTGCTGCAACTACTACTGCTGCTATTGCTGCTACTACTACTTTTCTCCATGGAGATGTTATTGCTTTGTCTGGAATGTTTCTCAGTATGGCATTAAACCGTTCTCTCTTCATGGAGACCAAACCAGACCAAGTTACAGGTCAGATCTGTGGAGAGGCGACCCCGCTCACAGTCAGAATGCCTGTTTTTATAAGTATTTTTGAACTATAAAACCACCTGTGACTGAATAAATGTAAAGTAGAGCTGTTTAATGTCACACTGTGGAACATTCCAGGCAGAGCAATGACATCTCCATAGAAACACGCAGATGACGAACCCCCCCAACCGAAAAGTTACACAGTGTACCCTAAAGTTATTCACATGCTCCGCTCTCCTCTGGCCCAATGACCTATTAGGAGAAGTATCTTTAAACCACAAATTGAATAGAGAGTGAAGGGAGAAGCTGGTAACACAGTAGCAGAGTAAGTAATGCCAGAGGAGCCCGCAGGGATGGACGAACATAAAAAGAGGAGAGGAGGAGAGAGGGAGAGGAGAGGAGGACAGAGGGAGAGGAGAGGAGGACAGAGGGAGAGGAGAGGAGGAGAGAGGGAGAGGAGAGGAGGACAGAGGGAGAGGAGAGGAGGACAGAGGGAGAGGAGAGGAGGACAGAGGGAGAGGAGAGGAGGAGAGGTGCTAAGAGATATTGGGACATAAATTGGACTGTGCACTTAGCAGAAGATGTGTTACACTGCAGGTACGGACAATAGGGACCCAGAAATACAGCTTATTTCGCGCTGCTTAAAGTGGTCGGTGGTTCAATTCCTGTTACTTACTGTTGCTGTGTCATCAGGCAAGACGCCACATCTACCTGGACTTCAGTGTCTGTGTTGCAGTGGGTGAAATGTTCTACAGTATGCTGAATTATTTATTTAAAGGTGCACTGTGTTACTTTTCTGGTAGGGGGTCTGGCACATACTTGTTTCCACGGAGATATTATTGCTTTGCCTGAAAGGTTTCACAGTATGGCTTTAAACTCGTCTATGTTGCATTTATACAATTCTAGGTTTACTGCTCAAAAATACTATGAAAAGCTCACCTCTCCACAGACCTGACCTGTAACTTGGCTTGGAGGCATAGCAGGCTTGTCTCCATGGAAATAGATGAATGTAATGCCATACTGTGGGACATTGGTGGTGGACCCTGTATGTATCCAAGAGTTACAAATAGGACTAATATAATAAAATGTATTCAAACCACTTTTCACATCAAACTTTATGTGGCAAATTGAAATCATTTAAAGGTGTGCTGTGCAACTTTTCTGGTAGAAGGTTTGCCACTTGCTTGTCTCCATGGAGATGTCTTATCTTGCTTAGAATATCCCACAGTATAGCATTAAACGTAGCTATCTTTATGGACAAAAGCAGCTGATGTCAACAGGCCAATTCCTGAATTTGGTATTTTTGCACCATAAAAACACGTTTAATGATACAAATTTAAATTAAGTAGGTTTATTGAGACGTCTACACCAGGGACATGGACTAAACCAAGAATAAAGCACATTTTTAGGACCAAAATCCTAAACCTGGTCATTTTTATAGCTTTATTTTACCAGTGTGTTCCTCAGTTACGGGTGACAGGAATCCTTGTTACAGTTTCATTGGATGGGCAGGGTCACGGAGAAGGTCATTTCAAGCTAATAAATATGCTAATAAAAACAGAATACCAAAAAGTAAAAAACGTACATTGTTAAACGTTTAAACATGTAAAGTTTGGTACATAAAATAAGTTTAAAGGTGCATCGTGTAACTTTTCTGGTGGAGGGTCCATTAAATGCTTTTCTCCATTAAGATGTTGTTGTTTTGTCTGGAATGTTTCACAGTATGGCTTTAAACCTTCCTATCTTCAGTGAGACCAAGCCAAACCAAGTTACAGGTGGTAGAGCTGTTCAATGCCATACTGTGGAACATTTGAAGCAGAGCAATGACATATCCATTGAAACAAGAAGGTGACGGACCCCAAGCCGAAAAGTTACACTGTGTACCTTTAAAATTGTGCGATATAATACAATCACCGCAAAGCACAGTTAATCAAAACCAAATATGATACCAAATATTTCTTTTGCTATAATCTTGTAACACATTTCATAAAACAAGCAAAACAGAAAAAAACATGTCATTTTTAAACCATCTGAGACATTTCGAGTATGTTGAGACTCACAAAGCAATTTTCACTCCACATGAAGGTTTTAATAATAAAAGAGCAGTGCTGAAAAGTTCATTGTGTAACTTTTTTGATAGGGAGTTTGCCACCTGCTGGTCTCCATGGAGATGTTACTGTTTGGAATATTCCACAATATGGCATTAGACTCTACCTTCCATCTATTCAATTGCAGGTGTAAGATAAGTTTAAGTCCATACTGTGGAACATTCTACGCAAAGACAATTATACAATTAATAAATTATAAATGTGTTGAAATATGCCTTGATATATCTTTAAGGAAGTATTGCACAAAAAGTGAATGGAGTGAATTTTTACTCAAAATGCTCTGTTCCTCCTTGTGATGTCATGAAGCGGACGTTTTCAAGTTAACAGCTACTTTTTATCTTTAGTTTAATAGAGATTGACAATTTCAGGGCTAAAATCATCCAAATTATTCTAGTGAAGGTGTATGAAGTTTTAAAAACACAGTGGAGCACTTCCTGTATAACCACATGACATCACAAGGTGGAACAGTGTTTCCTGTTTGGGAGAAGAACTCAGCACAAATATGCAAGATTTGAGTGTTAAACGTGTGAATGAAACAAAACACAACTCCAGGTCTGTTTGTGATGAGGAAACATTATAACATTACTGCAATTTCCCCATTGTGGGACAAATAAAGGATTATCTTATCTTAACATAGATCAGAAAATAGCGTAATATGGGCCCTTCAATTGATTTTTCCAACTATTTTGCAGCCTACAACAACTTCAGTAATATTATCTTCTATAGACAATTCATTCACATCTCTGTTGACATCAGTGGTGTTTCTTATAATTGAAAATGACCCTTAAAGCGATGAAAAGACAATTCACAAGTGTGAGCCTATTGTAATGGAAGAAGCTCTAATTACAGTGTGTCAGATGGCGATGAGTGGAAAAGCCCTGCCTTTGGTCATAAGGAGCCAGAGTCATACAGTTTCATGTGAATTACTATGTTATACACAAGTCCATAGCTCATTCACAAGACCAATACAAATCAGAGAACTAGAGAAATCAGATAAGACAATAAACAGTGGTGGATAAAGAACTCAATTTTGTTAAAAGTGCACTGTGTAACTTTTTGGTTGAGGGTCTGTCACCTGCTTATTTCTATGGATATGCCATTGTTTTGCCTGGAATGTTCCACAGTATGACATTAAACAGCTCTACCTTACATATATTCAATTACAGGTGGTTTTACAGCTCAAAAATACCTACAAAAAACAGGTACTCTGACTGTGAGCGGGGTTGTCTCTCCACAGATCTGACCTGCAACTCGGTCTGGTTTGGTCTCCATGAAGATAGAAAGGCTTTATACCATATTGTGAAAATTTCAGACAAAGCAATAACATCTCCATGGAGAAAATGATTTGACGGACCCTCCACCACAAAAGTAACAATGCACCTTTAAGTACAGATACAGGGACAACTCTACTTAAGTAAAATAATTGAAGTACCATTAAAAAATTTACTTTTAGAGTAAAAAGTAAAAGTCCAAATAGATTATGAGAACTGTTAAAGTATAAAATGTATTGTGATATTGATAAGAACTACAGTATTTCTTAATTGTTCTGTGGAGTTTCATGTATATATTTTTGTTTGCTCAAAGCCAAGACTTGAACTCAAAGTCAGGATGTAACCATGAATGTGCTAAAACAACCATTCAAATCATATAAAAAGTACTTTTTACTTTTCAGTTCAGTTAAAACATATGGTGGAGTAGAAAGAACACATACCTGCTCTAAAGTGTAGTGAAGTAAAAGTAAAAAGTCTCCACCGAAAATGAGCTTAAGTAAAGTACAGATACCTAAAAATTGTATTGTAATTGTATTGTATATTATTGAGTACTTTTACTTTGTACACTGCCAATAATTAGATCTGATTTTGTGTGTATGTTACAAGAAATCTGAACGTCCAAAACACCTGTCCGTTAATAGTGGATTTTTTGAGTAACTTTTGGATTTGGAAGACAAGAAATCAGATAACGATCGGATTTTGGGTGTGCACGTAAAAAAAACACTGTCCAAACTACTGCAGTTTATTAACAAAATGTGATCTAGAGACAAGACAAGTATGGATCTCAAGTAAAAGCCAAGGTGCCACATGAAAAAATGTACTTAAATAAAAGTATTAAAGTAGCTGTTTAAAAATGTACTTAAAGAGTAAAAAGTATTTTGCAGAGTATTTTGTGTATTTGGTTGTAGTCGGGATGGAAACTCAAATTAAATGTGGTAAAACAAAATAGGTAAAAGTCTGGGCCATTTCAGCAGGTCTCAAACCATAAAGAAAAGTACTTTTTACTTACTCAGTTTAGATCTAAAATGTAGTGGAGTAGAAAGTACAGATACACGTTTTCAAATGTAGTGAAGTAAAAGTAAAAAGTATTCACTGTAAAATGTACAGATACCTAATATTTGAACTTATGTATTGCACTTCTACTGTAGTACTTTGTTACTTTCCACCACTGACGATATGTCGATATTTGGATATTTTCACACACCCCTAACAGTACTATCATGATACTATTAAAAGTTACTACCAAAACTACCCAAAATATTTAATCATGGTAATATTTTCATTTAAGATTATAACATTTAAAATACATGAAATCCTATAACTAATACGGGATACAAGCTGTCATCACCCCAAAGCTAACCATTGCCAGTAAAAACAATGTCAAAATCTGGATTTATTACCGTGAAAAAATATGAAATTGTGCTATTGAAAACAAAATTCTAAAAAGTTTTTATTCCTATACGAGCATCTATGAACTAGAAATAAGAAACACCAAAAGACCAATTATACAAAACACATCTTCTTAACCAGGATTAAAAGCATTATTCCAAATTTGGCACCAACAGCAACTTCACTATGAAAACTTGGCGTGACGAAGCGGAGAATTACTGTCAGAAAATTCCAATTCCAGATTCAAACACTGGCATTTGAACAGAGCAAAAAGTCAAACACTCACCCAAAATAAGAAGCCGGCATCCAGCTATCCAAGAAAACTTTCAAATCGCAAAAGCGTACAATCCAGAAAGCGGTAGTTAAAGTATTCGTAGTACTCACCAGCTTAGCATCACTGGCGTATGAGGTACTGCGTTCGAAGTGGGGGTCTTCTTTTCAAATCTGGAGGAGAGAGAGAAAAGGGGGAGGGAGAAACAGAGGGGAGGAGGGGTGAGTCTCTTTTTTTGGCTATAGAGATTGTCATGGGGAGGGACAAAAGAAAGGACTGTGTCTCGTAAACAAACCGCCAAAGATTTCAATGGGCCCAAGTGGGCGGGGCTACGGGGCGTATTTAAAGCAGCTTTAGTTCAGGGGAGAGGGAGGGAACCCCAAAAACCTGCCTTTTACACCCAGAGGTCCCCATAAGGCAGCCATACAATGAGCTCACATCAGAGGAGGGAAGGGACAATACTTTTACTCAAGAAATATGCAAAAATAAAACAGACAGAAGAAGATAATCCAAAAAAATTACACAAAATGGAATCCTTTGAGCTTTAAGCCATGTTATAATGTTGTTATCTCATCAAAAACATACCCAAAGTTGTGTTTTGTTTCATTCACACATGCTTGAGTAATCCTTTATTATTAGTCTGTCTACATCTCCAAAGCTCCAAATGTTCTGTTCCACCTTGTGATGTCATGAAACAGTAGATTTTAAGTTAACAGCTACCTTTTGTTGAGTAGAAATTGGCAATTCCAGGGCTGAAATTATCCATTATTCTAGTGAACATGTATGGAGTTTAAAAACACAGTGGAGCACTTCCTGTAGTGCCACATGGCATCACAAGGTGTGAATGAAACAAAACACAACTCCATGTTTTTGATGAGGAAACAACATTATAACATAGGTCAAAAATGTTGTTGTATGGGCCCTTTAAAATATTGAAACACATTTGGTATGATGCAGGAATTGCAGTAATACAAAAAGTAACAGTTGTAGAAGTAGACATTTTGAAATGGCACTACCACCACACTACAGGATGTTTCGTTCTTAAACGATTTTTAAACGTGCAAGAAAAAGTGCAGACCACAGACACGAGTAGAATCTTATGAGCCTTAAAATCTCCGATTTCAAAGACTGCTGCGGGATATGGTTGCGGACCACAGGCTGTAAAGCTGTGAGCACACCTCACGTCTGCTGTTTCCTGTCTACAGTAAAACCAATCGCTCTGAGCCTCTTTAAGTGTTCAAAGTATCAGAACACTGCACTTCTAGTTTAGATACAAGTCAAAACAGAGTTATTATTATTTGTGAAATGTGGTGCAGTACTTCAGATACATGATTTTAACATAACTTTTGCACAGAAGGTTGGGGATACAGTACACAGGAAGTAGAGTCACTATCACTAATCTGCAGCTTCACCCTGATCCGCACGCTGTGTGGATGTAAACAGACACACATGAAGAACTATCGCTTTTTTTACTTCTAAAGAACACCTCAAACTGGATTCACAGCGCTGTTTTGTGGACTGGATGTCATTATTTACGGAGGACAAATTCTAAAGATAATGTGGATGAGATGCTGCAGTTTAAATTTACCACTTTACGAGAGATGAGTAATAAAGTCTCATTATTTTCACTATTTCCTGAGTTTGTATCCTGCGCCTCTGTGTCCGTCACTCCTCTGCCCCTGACACTCTGTTTTTTTGGCTGTTGCTGTAGTGTTGCTGATGTTTGGTGGTTCTGATCTGACAGAGCAGCTCAGAGTCACACTCACACCACACATGAGGAGCGCAGCGGCTTCAAAATCACACACGAAGACACAAAGTCGGGTCACGCATCCCAGAATTCGGGGAGAAGCAAATCTCAGCCAAAATTGGGCAAATTCTCCTGTAGTTTGTGGCGGCCTTTAGTAGGATTAAAATCAGTTAACTGGACAGCTCTTTCAGGTTCTTTTTGACTATATATAACTGATAGTCTTGTCATTTGTATGTTATTTTATGTTGTTTTTTTTTGTAAATAAATCAGAAGTTACGAAGTTCAAACCACAAAGTTAAAGGGCGCATATGTTTTCCGATCTATGTCATAATGTTGTTTCCTCATCACAAACATACCTGTTTCATTCACTCATATTTAACACACAAACCCTGCATATTTCTTCTCTCAAACAGAAAACACTCTGGTCCACCTTGTGATGTCATGTGGTAATGGTGTTTTTAAATTCCATACACTGATTCACTAGAATCATTTGGATCATTTCAGCCCTGGAATTGCCACTCTCTACTGAACTAGGTGGAACAGAGCATTTTGACCTTTAACTAATGTTTTTGAGGAGGTAATAACATCTGAACATGACTTAAAGCTCACAAGAGTCTATTTTGTGCAATATAGGACCTTTAAAGCAACTAAAACTATGCAACTTTCTAAAAGTGGCACGACACCTGCATGATTATATGGAAAAGTTCAAAACCACACTTTGGAACATTGTCCATGGAGATAGATCTGTTTTATGACCTTCTGCGAAATATTAAAGCTATAGGAACAACATTTCCATGACAACAAGCAGGAGGAGGCCTACATTTGGCTAAAAAGTTACACAGTGGGGCTTTAAGAACTTCAGACATAATCAATAGTCATAAACTGCAATTATACACGATGCTGAGATGCTATTCTGGACGGAGCCTTAGGTCAGGTGTTTTGGATCTGAACAAATTGGGACAAATAGGTCGGTCTGGTTTCCACGGTAACCAAAGAGAGCAGCTCAGGGCTGCTACTGGTTTGAGACGCTGAGCTGTGTTTAATATTAGCGCTTTAGGCTAACAGGCTGCCTGTTAACTCACTCAGCTCGGCCATATGCGGGCTGTTCACTTTGAGAGGTGCTCACAAATGATTAGGTAACTACATTATTTTTGTATAAAGAGTTCATAGCCTTTACAGCTCAATGGTCATGAGAGACAAGTGCACAGAGGAAAGAATTAAAATTGGATACATTTACTTGTCATTTTTATGTTTGTACAAAAAATTTAGAGACCGCCACAAACGCCAGTCGTGCCGCCTTCTTCTCTGACTCCACTTGAGTGTTTGGGTTGATATCTCCTCCAGAAGTTCTTTCACCACTTTTGACGTAAAAAAAAAAAAAAAACTCCATCGAGTGAATGACGTCATACTGTGGAAGATTACAGCCAAAAGAATAACATTTCCATTTCATCCAGGCCAATTTAGAGTCAGGTTTGTGGAGATGCAAGCCCGCTCAGAGTTAGGATGCATGTTTTCAGTTGGAATATTTTGTCAAAGTTACTCAAATAATTTTTTTTCTGGATTTTCTTTTGAATGTAAATGACAGAAGTTGTGTATTTAAAAAGTAGTAGTAGATTGTATGCAACAGTAAAAGTGCAGTTTGAGTTGGAGTTTGCACACAGCCCTCAGAACGACCCCAGGAAAGGGGATTTTGTGAGGAGCTAAGCCCAGATTTGAGCTCAGAGCAGCAGGAAGCGGTGAGTCAAACAAAAGCAGTCCATAATCTGTAATGTCACACAGGGATCAGACTGACAACAAGAGGAGAGGAGAGGAGAGAAACACTGTCTGGGTTAGATCACATCACACTACCGGTATGATTTGCTCAGTTTTGGATCTTGATTTGAGGAAATGTTAAAAGGTGCATTTGCAGATTTTCCTGCCCTCTAAGCCTTTAAAAGTGCTAACTCACAAATATGAAGATTGGCAGTTTCATTATAGTGCATATTGGTCTTGTGCCTTTGGGCAAAAACACTTCACCCTACTTAAATGTAGTGTGAGTGAATGACAAACCAGGCTGTAGTTTGCTTAGAACAAGAACAAGTCTTGGTTTTGACCTGGTTGAGTAGTTTAGTTCTGGTTCAGTCTGAGGGTTAAATTCCCATGGCCACACACACACACACACACACACACACACACACACACACACACACACACACACACACAGAGGAGCCTTCTGTCCTGGTCTAGACCTGGTTTAGACCTGGTTCAGTCCTGGTTCTGCCCTGTTTTTACTGAGTCTTATAGTGATACACAAATAAGCATAATGCAATGATTAGACCTGTTCAATCCAAGTTTAGACCTGGTTTGGACCTGATTCAGTACTAGTTTAGACCAGATATAGTCTTAGTTTAGACCTGGTTTAGACCTAGTTTGATCCTGCATTGGTTCTAGTTTAGACCTGGTTTAGACCTGGTTCACTCCTCTTTTAGACATGGTTTAGACCTGGTTTGGTCTTGATTTGGGCCTAGTTTAGACCCGGTTTGGACCTGCTGGTTCAGTCCAAGTTTAGGCTTGGTTCAGACCTAGTTTAGAAGTGGTTTAGACCTGGCTCAGTGCTTGTTTAGACCTGGTTCAGTCCTCTTTTAGAGCTGGTTTAGACCTGGTTTGCACCCTGTTCATTCCTAGTTTAGACCTAGTGTAGACCTGGTTTAGACCTGGTTCAGTCCTAGTTCAGACCTGGCTCAGATCTAGTGTAGACCTAGATTAGACCTGTTTCAGACCTGGTTTAGACCTAGTGTAGACCTGGTTTAGACCTGATTTAGACCTAGTGTAGACCTGGTTTAGACCTAGTGTAGACCTGGTTTAGACCTGGTTCAGTCCTAGTTCAGACCTAGTGTAGACCTGGTTTAGACCTAGTGAAGACCTGGTTTAGACCTGGTTCAGTCCTAGTTCAGACCTGGTTCAGACCTAGTGTAGATCTAGTTTAGACCTGGTTTATAACTGGTTTAGACCTAGTGTAGACCTGGTTCAGATCTGGTTTAGACCTGGTTTAGACTTAGTTCAGACCTGGTTCAGACCTAGTGTAGACCTAGTTTAGATCTGGTTTAGGTCTAGTTTAGACTTGGTTCAGACCTGATTCAGACCTGGTTTAGACCTCTTTTAGACTTAATGCAGACCTGGTTTAGACCTGGTTTAGTCCTAGTTCAGACCTCGTTCAGACTTGGTTTAGGCCTCGTTCAGACCTAGTTTAGACCTGGTTCAGTGGTAGTTTTTACCTGTTTTAGACCTGTTTCCGTTTCCCATAGCGGTAGAAGCTTTCTGCAGTGCTGTGTGGTGCAGACAGCCAGACAAACACAGACTGGGGCTCTGGTTCAATAAAACTTTATTGTCCAGCGCTGACGAACGTGTGACAGTGGGGAGCCTCCAAGGGGGGGGGGGCAAATACAAACACCAGCCCCTCGCTTACCCATAATGCATCTGTCTCATAAAGTCTGACTCTTAATTTATAGACATGTTTTTCACTGCCTGCACTAAGTTACTACTGTTCATGACCTATATAAAGAAGATATATTCACTATGGACTTCTATAAAGCAATTACAAACAGCGACTTCTATAGTGGGTACATTTTGAGCTGTGAAACAAGTTTGCTAAAATGTTTGATGGAAGCATAAATAGGTTTTGACCCAATTAGCTATAAATTTGATGTTAAGGGCCCATATTACGCTATTTTCTGTATTATAATGTTATTTCCTCATCACAAACATACCTGGAGTTGTGTTTTGTTTCATTCAGTCCTTGTCTTTGTCTAGACCTGGTTCAGAACTGTTTCAGACCTGGTTTAGGCCTGGTTCAGTCCTGGTTCAGACCTGGTTTAGACTTGGTTCAGTCCTGTTTCAGTCCTTATTTAAACCTGGTTCAGTCCTTGTTTAGACTTGGTTCAGTCCTGTTTCAGTCCTTGTCTAAACCTGGTTTAGTCCTTGTTTAGACCTGGTTCAGTCCTTGTTTAGACCTGGTTCAGTCCTGATTCAGACCTGGTTCAGACTTGGTTCAGACCTAATTTAGACCTGGTTCATACTTGGTTCAGGCCTAGCTTAGACCTAGTTAAGACCTGGTTCAGTCCTATCCAATCCAGTCTCTACTGAACTAAAGGTAAATGGTAGCTGTTAACTTGAAAACTACCACTTCATGACATCACAAGGTGGAACAGAGTATTTTGAAGAGTTTTGAGTAGTTGTGCTATATATCCAGAGTGTCTAAAAATTTCTACAAAAAATAGTACTTGTTGTATTCAGTATGTTGAATACTTCTCCTTCCAAAAAATAATTAAGTAAGAGTAAAGTTTCTTCAAAATGTGTTCAGGACTTTGATTTCACTGTTCATTTAGATTTTATGTGTTACCTCCTGAATTTTTATTCAGTCTTTTAAGCCTTTGTAAAGCGTCCTTGAGTATCATAAAATACATATCGTATCATAAAAGGCACTGTTCTCTGAAATGAATTATTATTACATTATTGTATCAAGTAAAAGTACAAAGTAGTGCTCAAGGCAACTACAGAGTAAAAGTAAAAGTATTTGGTAAAACAACTACTCAAGGAAGAAAAACTGGACATCAGATCTGACATTAAACCTGCACTGTGTAACTTTTTGGTTGGAGGTCCGTCACCTGCTTGTTTCTATGGATATGCCATTGCTCTGCCTGGAATGTTCCACAGTATGACATTAAACAACTCTACCTTACATTTATTCAATTACAGGTAGTTTATAGCTCAAAAATACCTACAAAAAACAGGCATTCTGACTGTGAGCGGGGTTGTCTCTCCACAGATCTGACCTGTAACTTGGCCTGGTTTGGTGTCCATGAAGATAGAAAGGTTTAAAGCCATACTGTGAAACATTACAGACAAAGCAATAGCAGCTCCACAGAGAAAAGCATATATATATATATATATATATATATATATATATATATATATATATATATATATATATATATATATATATATATATATATATATGTGGCAGATTTTGTATATATATATACAAAATCTGCCACAAAAGTTAGATAAAAAAAAAATATCTGAAGGAGGGAAGAGGAGGGAAGAGGAACCACAACTTTTACTCAGGTACTGTTACACTGTGAAATATATTAAGCAGTAGGTAGTACACAGCTCCTTGTCCATATGAATCTGTTATCCACCCCCTCTGTGTTGTATTCCTCTGAGTGATGCTTTAGTCCTTGAATGCAGCTGTCTGTGCAGTGCTGGTGATTTTAAATGCATCCTATCTGAACCCAGCAGCGTGCCTCCAAAAGCTTCTATAATGCTGACATATGGACCACGAGCTTTGGGTCACTCCTCCATCGTCCACTCTGTCAAAAAAGTGTCCAAACTTTTTCAACTTTTCACAGCATTTCCCTGGACATGTGTTTGTGTGGTTAGGTGCAGCCACTTTCTATCTCAGCAGTGGAAATCAAATCATCCTATTTTAGGCCAGTTAAATGGTTTAGACCTGGTTTAGTTCTGTGTATTCCTACTTAAAGAGCCTGTGTTACACTGTTTTCTGATCTATGTTCTAATGTTGTTTCCTCATCACAAACACACCTGGAGTTGTGTTTTGTTTCATTCACATGTTTAACACACAAACCCTGCAGATTTAGGCTGAGTTCTTCTCTCAAACTGAAAACACTCACACTGTTCTAATTTGTGATGTCATGTGGTAATACAGGAAGTGCTCCACTGTGTTTTTAAAGTCCATACACCTTCACTAGAA
Source organism: Taenioides sp. WSHXM2023 (assembly GCA_029959045.1). Taxonomy (NCBI): domain Eukaryota; kingdom Metazoa; phylum Chordata; class Actinopteri; order Gobiiformes; family Gobiidae; genus Taenioides; species Taenioides sp. WSHXM2023. Next base: position 26,354,715 of record CM057099.1, read on the forward strand.
TCATTTGAATGATTTCAGCCCTTGAATTGCCAATTTCTACCGAACTAAAGGTAAAACATAGCTGTTAACTTGAACACTACCGCTTCATGACATCACAAGGTGGAACAGAGCATTCTGAGCTTTGGAGATATAGCTTAATAATGCAGGATTAGTCAAACATGTGTGAGTGAAATAAAACACAACTCCAGGTATGATTTTGATGAGGTAACATTATAGCATGACTTAATACTCAGTTTTGCATAATATAAGATCCAGTGGTAGAAGGTAATGAAGTAAAAGTCGTTTAAAGTACTGTACTTAAGTAAATTTTTTAGGTATCTGTACATTTTACAGTGGAAACTTTTTACATTTACTTGACTACATTTGACAGCAGGTATCTGTACTTTCTGCTCCACTACATTTTTGAACTGGACTGAAAAGTAAAAGTATTTTTCATTAGTGTTTGAGATCTGCTGAAAAGACTGAGGGTTTAATAGTTTGAGAAAACAAAAATATACAAATAAAAACAGCTGGAAAAAACAATTGATTCAAACAAAATTAATCACAAATCTGTATCAAAATCACTACATTTGAAGCTTCATAAGATCTAAAGCTATGTGCGAAATACTTTTACTTTGTACTCTTTTAAACAGATAATTTAGCACTTTTACTTGAGTAGATTTTTTCATATGATACTTATATGTGTATTTTTTCTCCGGTATCTGTACTTTTACTTAAGTAACAAAATGACGTCTTCCATCACTGAATTTGAAAATGCACCAACTCAAACTGTGATTTCAATCCCGTTATTTTTACAGACGTCTATTTGTTTTCTCAGTGGTTTAACCCTGATCTAACACTCTTGTTTTGTTAGCCAGTTGATGAAGTGTCCACTCCCCTGCTCATACTTGGGTAACTACAGCCACCACTTTCCCCTACACTAAAATCCAATAGTCCAAATTAAAGGCTGCTTACTGCTAAGTGAATCAGACTGTTTAGGGCTCACTGAGAAGAAGGTGAAGAGGAAAACACATGTACAAAACAACAGCCAAACACAATGTTTAAGCCTGCCAGCCACTGTACAAGCGATACCTCTAATTAGATCTGAATTATGCTCGAAGCTTCTGCAGAGACACAAAATAAAAAATGAAATACAACATTAGCCTGACAATTCTTTAACTTAAGTTTAAATCTGTCGTCAAAGTAAAACATTGTACGATCAAGGTGAATTAAATTTCCTTAAATCTGGACCATACACTGTATATATGAATGGATATAGCTAATAGAAAGTGAGCATGGGCACGCTTCTGACTCCATTTCACTTTCTATTGAAAAACCATCTCCCCTCTCTCTGTAACTGCTGCTGTCAGGCTCCTCATTTTGGTCTTTAAATGTTCGTATTAACCCGCTCTACATCATCCTGGTGTTTTTATTTTGCCATGTTGGTAGATAACCAAACTCCTCCAGCTCCTCTGGGGGAACCCCAAGGCGTTCCCAGGCCAGCCAAGAGACTTAGTCCCTCCAGCGTGTTCTGGGTCTTCCCCGGGGCCTCTTCCTGGTGGGACATATCCGGAACACCTCCTGAGGGAGGCGTCCAGGAGGCATCCGGAACAGATGCCTGAGTCACCTCACGCTCCATCCTCCCCTCACTCCTGAACAAGACCCCGAGATACTTGAACTCCTCCACTTGAGGCAGGGACTCTCCACCCACCCGGAGAGGGCAAGACACCTTTTTCTGGTCAAGAACCATGGCCTCGGATTTGAAGGAGCTGATCCTCTTCCCAGCCGCTTCACACTCAGCTGCAAACCGCCCCAATGCACATTGGAGGTGCTGGTCTGATGAAGCCATCAGGACAACATCATCTGCAAACAGAGATGAGATCCCACCCCAGGCCTGGCTCCAGGGTGGGGCCTCGGTAACGCCAATCCGGGCAACATAACTGGCATTGCTATATTTCTTATCATAAGGGCTTCTGAACTGCTCTTAGTCTGACCCTTCCCCCAGGACCTGTTTGCCTTGGGTGACCCTACCAGGGGCATGAAGCCCCTGACAACATAGCTCCCGGGATCATTCGGGAACTCAAACCCCTCCACCATGTTCAGGTGGCAGTTCAAGGAGGGGCTATGATATTACTGGTTGGAATTCCAAATATGGACTTTGGCTCCAAATTTGCCCTATAACTGCTAGCCTCAATGAACTTCATTTGATTAGAGCCCGTTTAATGGTACATTTCAGCATGCTAACTGTGCACCTCCTGATTCTATGGCAATTAAACATGTTATAATTAGATACAGACAGTACACAGCTGACTTATTTTAACCTCAAGAGCTAAGGTTAACGTACACTTTTTTGATCCTATAGGCAAAAGTATCTCTGCATTTGACCCATCTCCAGATCTTGAGCTAATCTTGGTCAGGACTACCTTAGCTGGAGAATTTGACCTATTGTCCATGTGTTTTGAGTTGCAGGGGTAACCATAGTGCCCAGAGGAAACCCACCCAGTCCTGCTGTCTTTGTGCTGTGTTGCAACCCTTGAATTTCCCCAATTACAGAACAAACAAAGGTTCTTATTTAACAAAACAGGTCCCAGACGCATGACCTCCTTCTGAACTCTTCACCTACTTTATTCCTCCATTTAAACATCTGATAATTTTCCAAACATCCAAGTATTTTCCACTGATGTAGCGTCTGTGAACCAGCTTTACTTGACAGCGCCCACACGTATAACTGCTGCATAATAAACATGCTTCTTTCTTTAGTCTCACACCTCCAGTGTTATGTAAAAGCACTGCCAAAATGAGACATGCAAATATTATGTCTACCAGTCTGAAGCCTGTGCCCACAGCTGTTTCTCCAGCGCACTAAAAACCTGGAATCATCACCACAATACACTCACTTTCTATTGTGAACAAAAGGTTAATAGGATTTCTAAGTCTTACTGCTACTTGTGCTACTGAGAATACAAAAGTGGTAGAGTTTGATTTACTGAGAGGTTTGTGGTTAAAGGTCCCATATTACGCAAAACGGACTCATGAGAGCTTTTAGCCATGTTATAATGCTGCACTGATCCAGGTCTTTCTGTTCCAATACCATTGTCAATGGCTTTAAGTATTTGTTATTAACTACACTCATTATCAACCTATACCAGTGCAGAGACTGAAACTAAAATGTATTTCTTTTAAAACCCCAGTGTGTAAAATAACTACAGAAGAGCTTTGTAAAAATAATATTATGAGACATTTGGGGCCAACATTGACCAGTAAATCATCTTATTACACCCATTTTTAGACCAAAATGGGATATCGGCTGAACCAATATCTTGGAAGCAGATATCTGATCCACCAAAATTTTCGATATCGGCGCCGATATATGATACCAGTATCGGTGCATCCCTATCAAAAGCATACCCAGAGTTGTGTTTTGTTTCATTCCCACATGCTTCAGTATTCCTGGATTATTAGTCTGTCCACATCATCAAAGATCAAAATGCTCTGTTCCACCTTGTGATGTCACTTAGAGGTAGTTTCAAATGAATAGGTCAAACTTGTAAAACTGTATTAGACTTAGACTAACTTTATTGGACCACAAGGGAAATTATTTGGACACAGTACATCACATCACAATATATTATAATAACAGAGAAAAAAATATAAATGCTAATAATACATTCTAAGTAAGTAGGAAAAATAGTAAGAGACTGGGGTCAAATGAGGCATCATATAATAATAATAATAATAATAATAATAATAATAATAATAATAATAATAATAATAATAATAATAATGCATCAGTTTTATATAGCTCTTTTCTGGACACTCAAAGACGCTTTACAGATCATTATTCATTCACTCCACACTCGGTGGCGGTAAGCTACTATTGTAGCCACAGCTGCCCTGGGGCAGACTGACAGAAGTGAGGCTGCCAATCTGCGCCATCAGCCCCTCTGACCACCACCATCACTCACTCACACACCACTTTAATACTAGGCAATGTGGGTGAAGTGCCTTGCCTAAGGACACAACAACAGTTTTGTTTTTTTTTCAACTGGCGCCCCCCTGTGGCACCTGATTTCCCCAACGTCTCCCATCCAAGTACTAACCAGGCCCGGCCTTGCTGAGCTTCTGAGATCTGACGGGATCAGGCTTTGACAAGCCGGTATGGCCACACATTATGGACCCTATAGCTCAACAGTGACTGCCCATACACTTTTAATATTAAAAGTTTGCAAGCTTGCTTAGGGCTAATCAGTTACAACCACAAGACTTATAATTTTATTTCAAATCCGTTTCTGAAACGTGATAAATTGCCAAATTATTACACAATTTCGCAGAATCTTGTGGTTTAAATGCACTTTTTGGACTTAAAGGAGTATTGTGTAACTTTTCTAGAGGAGGGCCTGTCAAATGCTTTTCTCCCTGGAGATGTCATTGTTTTTTCTGGAATGTTTCACAGTATGGCATTAAACCTTTCCATCTTCATGGAGACCAACCAGACCAAGTTACTGGTCAGATCTGTGGAGAGGCAACTCCGCTCACAGTCAGAATGCCTGTGACAATGTCTAGACATTTTTGAGCTATAAAACCACCTGTAATCAAATAGATATAAAGTAGAGCTGTTTAATGTCTTAATACTGTGGAACATTCCAGGCACAGCAGTGACATATCCATAGAAACAAGCAGGTGAGAGACCCCAAGCCAAAAAGTTACACATTGCACCTTTAGTATTAGAAATTTTTAAAAAGTCTATGGGAAAAATTTATGGAAACTGAAAATGGTCACTGTCAGGCACCATTTTCTGCAGCTAAATGTCAGCTCCGAAATGTGCGCTGGATAAAGATTAGTAAACAAACAAACTGCAGAGGAGTGCCCAGACACAAATGAGAGCTGAGACATAGTTAAACAGAACAGCTAGAAGAGAAGTCATGCAATGTAATATAATGAGGGATCTTATTGTACCAGAGTGTGTGTTAGCTAAACACAAACAAAAATGAACATGAAATGGTCTAAATCTGAGTGAATCATTTCTGGAGTCATACGCACAAATAATGAAACATGGCATTGCGTTGATAATAGTGTTATCAAGGTACTCAATTTCGATACTAAGGAATAGACTCGATACTCAAGACCGGTTCTGATACCTCAATGATAAAAACTAGACAACAGAATGTGATGCTTTTTAACATTAAATCGTAGTACTTTCTTTTGTATTACCACAAATTGGCTGCTACAAATTGGTCTGTGAATTTTAAGTGATTTTTTTTGCATTTCTTTATTTTTTTATTTTGATTTAATGTCTAGTATTGTAAGATTTGATGCAATGTAAATGAACGCAAATAGCAAATTTTAACAAACCTGGTATACGTCTCATATTCTAGTTCTCTGTTACCAGGTCTTAGGCTTTCCATCATCCACACTTGACACCTCTTTATAAACACCGCGACCTTTAACCCCTTCGGCCCCGCGCACACAGATTAGGTAAGGCAGAGGTCACGCAGGGGTCACTCAGGGGTCATCTCGGGGTCAAACAAAGCATGGAAAGGTGCTGACACACTGCACTAGGCAGTATTGAGAGAATGCATGATCATATTTCACTGTCACTTTTCCTAACCTCGATTTTACACCTTTAAAAACTGTAATTTAAGATTAGCATTAGTGTTAGCAATTAGCATATCGCAAAACCTGCTATTATTAAAGGTGCACTACGTAATATTTATGATGGGGCATCGTCCACCTGCTGGCGAGACAAGACAGTGACGCCACCACGCCATGTTACAAGTAAAGATCTGTGGAATCAGCGCTCACAGAATGAGTATGTTTTTTCAAGGCATTTTCGACCCTTTAAAATAAACTGCAGTGAATACGTGTAATGCCATATTGTGGAACATTCCAAGTAGGTGGCTGCTTTTATATCAGAAAAGTTAAATAGTATGTCTACCTGTTCCTAGATATTTGAAGGTCAGAAAACTGACTCGTGTGAGCTTTAAATTATAATAACACATAAATTAACTCATCAAAAACATTCCTGAGTTGTGTTTTGTTTCATTCACACGTTTGAGTAAATCTGTGTTATTATTCTGTACATCTCCAAAGCTCAAAATGCTCTGTTCCACCTTGTGATGTCATGTAGGGGTAGTTTTCAAGTTAACAGCTCCTTTAGTTCAGCAGACCTCAACAATTCCAGGGCTGAAATTAACCAAATGATTCTAGTGAAGTTGTATGAGTTTAAAAACACGGTGGAGCACTTCCTGTATTACCACATGACATCACAAGGTGGAACAGAGTGCTTTCTGTTTGAGAGAAGAACTCAGTCTAAATAAGCAGGATTTGAGTGTTAAACGTGTGAATGAAACAAAACACAATTCCAGGTCTGTTTGTGATGAGGAAACAACATTATAAAGGGATCAGAAAATAGCGTAATATGGGCCTTTTGAGCGAAACGTGTCTTGCATTTCAAAATATGTCTGTTATCTCGATCGGATTTTAATCAGGAAGTGCGCGTTGGCATGCTAGTTGCTATTAGCTCTACCGTGACTGCAAAACTCGGCTCTGAAGACTAAAAGTAAAGAGTGAAATCAAATACTTAGGAATTTACATGACGTGTACCTTGTATTTAGCTTTTATTATGATCGATATTTTGCAGTTAACATGGAAGATGGCTTTTAAAACAGTATTTCCTGGTTCTCTTAATGACTGCGGCTGTACGGTGTTTTGAAGTATTTCTACATTAAAGTTATCCAAGTGAGAGAAGAACTTATTATTCATTTGCACAAATATCAGGATAATCAGAGTGTTTTGCTCCACTGATGAAAATAAACATTAAGGTTGAGTTTCGATTGCGCCTCCAGCTACGCTAACATCACCTCTCTTTACCTCTTCTATCACTTTTTATTACACTTCTTGCCATATCTCTTCCTCTCACTCCATCTCTTTCCCTTACAGTCCCTCTTTCTTCTCTGTTTCTCTTACTTACCTCTCCTCTTATCCTCTACTCCTCTTTCTCCCCTCTCTCCCTCCTTCTTGTTCTTTCTCCCATTTCTTTTTCTCCATGCCTACCTTTTGTCTCCCTCTCAACTCTCTGTCTACTCTGACCTTCTCCTCTCCCTCACTACCCCCCAACATCCATCTCTCGTTTCCTCTCTTCACCCTCACCTCTTTCTTCTCCTCATTTTCTTTCCTTCTGACCCATCCTCTCCTCTCTTTTTCTCTCCTGCCAGTATTCACTCTTGTCTCTCTTTCTTTCCTTCACTTTTTTTCTTTCTTCTACCCCCTCTCTTCTCTCTCCCTACATAGCCTCTCTGTCCTCTCTCCCCACCCCTATCACCTCCCCCTCTTTCCCTCACTTCTTTCTCTCCTCTCTTTCTCTCTCCCTTCCACATATTTCTCTCTTCCTCTCAGTATTCTCCCTTTCATTCCTTCTCCTTCCCTCTCATCTACCTTTCTCTCACCCTCTCTGTCTCCATCCCATCCCTCCACCTCTTCTTTCTATCCTCTCTCTTCCTCTTTCCTCTCTTCTCAATATTCTTTTTCACTCTTTCTCCCCACACTTCTCTTTCCCTCTCTTATACTCCTCCCTCTCTTCACCTCAGCCCCTCCACCTCTTCTTCCTCCTTCTTTCTCGCTCCCTTCCATCTCTCCTCTCTTCCTCTCCTTCTCCTCCTACACTTCTCTTTCCCCCTCTTTCTCTTGCCACTCTCTCCACCCCCACCTCTTTTTTCTTTCTTCTCTCCCTCTCTCTTCCTCTCCTCTCAGTATTCTCTTTCACTCCTTCTCCCCCTACACTTCTTTTCCATCTCTTCTACCTATCTTTCTCTTCCTCTCCACCCACGCCTCTACCTCTTCTTTCTCTCCTCTCTTTCTCTCTCCCTCCCATCTCTCCTCTCTTCTCAATATTCTCGCTTTCACTCCTGCTCCGTCACTCTTCTCTTCCCCCCTCTTTCTCTCACTCCCCCTCTCTCCACGCCTCCACTTCTTCTTTCTCTCCACTGTCCCTCTCTCCACCCCTTCTCCCCCTAGACTTCTCTTAACCTCTCTCCACCCCAACCCTTCCACCTCTTCTTCCCTCATCTCTCTCTTTCTCAGTCTCTATTCCGTAGTCCAAGTCCAGGTGTTTTTAATGTCCCTCACCTCAGACCCAAGGCTCTTGTCACACAGGGTTAGCATGTTGGACACGCACACACACAATCAATATGAGATCAATACATGGAAGCTCCATTCTCCACTCACTCCACTCACTGCACTGAGTCTATGTGTAGTGTAGTGTAGTGTAGTGTAGTGTAGTGTAGTGTAGTGTAGTGTAGTGTAGTGTAGTGTAGTACAGAGCCCGGCCTGCAAACTGAGGACGGAGCAACAACACAATAATAACAACACAAAAAAGTCGATTTAGGTGCAGTGGTAAAGTTACAAGCAATCTTTATATCACAGTATTTTAAAGTCTCATATTACACTACTTGCTGATCTATGTTATAATGTTGTTTCCTCATCACAAACATACCTGGACTTTTTGTTTTGTTTCATTCACACGTGTTTTTCATTCACACAAATCCTGCATGAAAATACTATTGCGATGTCATGTGGTAATACAGGAAGTGCTCCACTGTGTTTTCAAACTCCGGAGATGTAGACAGAAGCATAATAAAGAGTTACTCAAATGTGTGAATGAAACAAAACACAACTCCCATATGTTTTTGATGAGGTTAGTTTTGCTTGATATAGGCCTTTTAATATTCTTTTTTTCAGACCAAGGTTTAAAGGTTTTATATCTATTAAATAAAGTCTGAAGACCATAGGAAATCATAATATCACTATGTATGTACTATGTATACTTCTATGTAGTAGAAAATTGGTAAATGCATCTCAGACATGGCAAAAGGGTAGGGCACCAAGTTTAAATTTGCCTTATCTTTTTGAGAATCATGGGCTTGAAGTTATTTTGACTTTTCTTTTGAATGTCAAGCTTTAACCTTTAAACTGATGCTAAAATAAATAAATAAATACATAAATAATGCATTAGTCTTATATTGCACTTTTCCAGTCGTTTTCAAGATGCTCTGTCTAACCCGCTCGTCTCCATGGAGATGTTATTGCTTTGCCAATAAAATGTTCTACAGTATGTCATTAAACATCTGGGAAGAGGCAACCCCGCTCACAGTTCATTGTTTTTTCCTTTAAACAAAGATAAAATAAGACAACGCATAATAAGAGAGCAGCTTTAAAAATAAAACGTAAATGTCTGATCCAGCAAATTCGATACCAGCGTCAGATCAGTTGAGGGGGCACTAATTGAGTAAATACAAGAAGTGTTTCATGCCATACTGTGGAACATCCCAGGCAAAGTATTAAAATTTCCATAGAGACAAGCAGGTGATGGGAAAGTTACACAATGTAGCTTTAACTGAATCTGATTTTAGGCTGAACTTCGCAGTAAGACATATTTGCGTTTTGTTCACTTGAGTTTACAACATTTTCTGAGCAGCGACTTCACCTGTCTTCAAACCCGAGCATTTCATCAAATATATCAACTGAAACGAACCCAAGCGTTTGTCTCATTATCGTTTTCCTTCCACCATCTCTGTCTAAACTAAAGCCTTATAGATCTCTCTTCTGACAGCTTCCACTGCATCTGATCTGACTGAGCTCTGCCTACTCACACCGGTAACAATCAGCAAAACTGGAAAACACTTCACAAAGACTACAGATTTTACTCTAATCCAGGAGGAGCAGTCTCTAGATGCCCATTAAAGCACTTCCTGTTTTATCTACACAATGTATGGAGCTGAATCACTAAAACAGCATGGAGAGTTTAGAATTCTTTACCTGTAGGCGGGCGGGAAATGGAAATAAAAAATGTTCAGTGTGCATTATATTTACAGCTCTGAACACTGGAAGAATTATTTTAGTATAAAAAAAAATCCAAAAGTCATTTTCCATTTGATGGTTCTGGTCTGAGACACTAGGCCTGAGACTGCTATAGTTAGGGACTCACTGATCCAGCTTTTTCAGTTCCGATACCGATTCCGATACTGTGGCTTTAAGTATGTGCCGATACCCAATATCAACTGATACCAGTGCAGAGACTGAAAACAGCATTTATTTCATTTAAACAAAAATAAAATAAGACAACACATAACATGAGAACAGCTTTAAAAAGAAAACTCAAATGTCTGATCCAGAAAATTGTATTTGGTTGGTGGCAGAGGCGGCGCCAGGGGAAGGCTTGAGGGGGCACTAGCCTCCCCTAGAATGGCCAATGCACCCCCATAGCTCCCCCAGAAATGTTTGCCCCATTTTCATAGCATACCCAATCTCGCCTAAAATTGTTCAAATGGCAACCACAGACTCAGCCTACAATTTAAAACCTAAAATCCATATTAGCCTTTATAAGGTGCTAACTACATTTAAATTGGATTAAAACAGTGGCTCAAACATGGTACGGGGTGTGGGTACGCTCCATTGTCAAAAGGCTCTAAATCTGTCACGATGAAACAGAGGGAGGACCCAAAATGCAGGCCTGCTGTTAAAGTTCTTTAATATTACAAAGAAAGACTGATCAAAAATCCAAAAATAGAAACTGACAAGGCATGACACTTACACTGAAAATGGACCAACAAAGGGCAGAGGAGAACACAGGGTACATATGCACACAGGAATGAGAGACATTAGAGCCAAATAATCAACAGATAGGAAGTAAAACTCAAAAACACAAGCAGACAGGACAAATGACAAAATAAAACATGAACCATGACAAAATCAACATTAACCCACATTAAAAACCTTAGCTCCTCCTACCAAAAATATATGGCGCCGCCCTGGTTGGTGGTGATCAAAATTTGTATTACTGGACAAGTTATATATTATATATTACAGTTTTAGGGATCATGAGTGAATCATGAGTCTAAACTGCTTTTTTTTTCATATAGTTTTAGTTTTTAGTTTGTTTGTTTTTTTCTCCTATGTAGTTTTTCTCTTTTGGGTGAAGTTTGAGTCAAATCATAGAGATATTTAATAGTGTTTTCCCCTTTTTAGTCAACTAATTGGCTCTATTCACGCTTACCGGAAGATGCTGGAAACATGTACAAAGGCGACTTCTGGTGTAGTTCCCGGCACTGGGCATGTGATAAAACCATGGATTCAGCAGCAGCGTCTTTACAACCTGCCAAAGCTTTTCATGGGGGATGTGACTCTAATTGCATCTTCGGTGTCACTTATAGGCAGCTGGTCGGAACTGTTGATCTGCCGAACATAACGGAATGCTACAGTGACATACATATATATATACATATATATAGACAAATTATTATATACAAATTAATAATTTCTAAATTATTAAAAGAAAAAAGCAACTTATAAAAGAAAAAAAAAAAAAAAAAAAAGAATATAATGACATCTAGATGAAAACCGGGCCAGACTTACTGTCGTTAACAGAGCCCAAAGGAAGTCGTCATCCGCATGTTTCCAAACGTGTTCCGGTTTTGTGACGTAAGCGTGAATAGAGCAGGAGATGTCTTTAGTCCACCAAGAATTTCTTTAGTCAGCTCCAAAACATATGGCAAATCCGCGCCCACCCCCGACAAGGACCGCGGACAGCAACAGAAGCCCCGTAGCCTCCCGGCTGCCCCCACTCCCGCGCTGCCACCACATCCACAAACCCACGGAGGAGCACGCAGACACTCCATGCCACTGGACCCAACCTCTCCGCCAAAAGCGCCAGCCCCACTGTGCGACATGGAAACAAACAGCGCCTTGCAATGACGCCATCGGCCTCGGCCCAGCTGCACAGGTGATAACGTGGGCCACAGAACCCCAGGCAAACGCGCCTGAGCACGGCACGGCTCAAAAGTCCCAGCGTGAGTGTGCCCCTAGTACAGCATGCGTTATGCAAACAAAGACAGTGGCACTAACTGGAGATTAGTGGACGTCCTTCAGTAATGAGAACTACCTCAGGGTCACAGCACATTATTTCACCCACAGTGGGAACTTCAGTCACTTTGACTCTTATGAAAGCACTTCACTCACACTGATGCAGAGCACTTCATGAAAGAGGAACATGAGAGTGGAACATTGAACACGAAGTGTGTCACTGACAATTGTTATGGTTTGGAATTAAAACACATTTGCACAAAGCGGCGCCTATCCACTTTTCTATGTTGATAAAAGTATTAAAATGATGGTTCAAGGGACAAAAATGTCAGATTAATTTGCGATTAATCGCGAGTTAACTATGACATTCATGAGATTAATCGTGATTAAATATTTTAATTGACTGACAGCACTAACCTAAACCCATCTTTTCTGTTCAAAAAGGACTTCTCTTTCTTCACAAAAACAGCTTCCTTCACCCCCCTTTCAAACCAGTTTTTCAGTTGCCTTAAAATCTGCATCTCACTGTATTCAAATGAGTGGTTAGTGGCTTTAAGATTGAGATGGACAGCAGAATATAAACCAGAACTTGAGTGTGCAGTAGTTGCTTGGGTGTTCGTTTCTCAGACCAGTACTGTGTCCAGGTGACTACCTCTGAAACCTTTTCCACCATGGAGCGCTCACAGGGATTACACAGACTTTAGAATCAGTACGGGTCCCTGGCTGTTGTACTCCTGACATGTGTAGATAGGCACTGGAGAGAACACGCAAACTCTGCAAAGAATCGATTCACCTGGACCCAGTGTCAATCTTGGGCCCTTTTTACTGTGAGACAAAACGCAAGCTACTGTGAAGAATGTCAAATTTTATAATCAGAAAAATACACATCATCAGATACAAAATGCTGATAGAAAATAAAATAAACAAAGCACTATTTTTGTTAAAGGTGCATAACTTTTTTGGTAGAGAGAATGTCAAATGTTTTTCTCCATGGAGATGTTTTTGCTTTGTCTGGAATGTTCCACAGTATGGTATAAAACCTTTCTATCTTCATGGAGACCAAATCAGAGCAAGTTACAGATCAGATCTGTGGAGAGGCAACCAAATTTTACATAATGCATCTTTAATAATGTGTGTAATAATGTCTGATGTGTTTGTTAGCTGTTTCCTTCTTTCTTCCTTTTGATTTGCTATTATCTTTTCTGTACAGCTTATTTCTGTCAGATGTATCCACTCTGTATTAACAGAAAGGAGAAAAAAAGTTCATAACAAATTGATTACAAAATTATAATAAATAAATAAATAAATAAATAAAGGTAGCAGCAAAAAATACAGAAATGCCATATTAAACTAAATTGGCATATCTTCTTTCAAACAGACTTCTTGTTCATTATGTATTCAAACAACTCCATTATGACAAAGAGCCTGTGATCTGTGCAGCTCTCAGCCTGCTCTATGTAAATGACAGCGACATACATCCACCAGGATAATGTATGGAGTGCATTAGGATAATGCCACACATTAGCACAGGGGCTGTATGTAGCGCAGTAACTATAGCAGCAGTCACAACAGGCTAGAGGGAAAAGAGAAAAATGTTTCGTTTTTATCATTTGTACCTCTCAAGACTTAGAGGCTTAGATCTCAAGCCTTTGGAAACTGTGTAAGTTTTCGGTTGGGGGTTCGTCACCTGCTCGTTTCTATGGAGATGTCATTGCTCTGTCTGTGGAATGTTCCACGGTATGACATTAAACAGCTCTACCTTACATTTATTCAATTACAGGTGGTTTTACTGCCCAAATACTTTGCAGCTGAGCTCATCAACTTTTCCTGGGGTTGTGAAGCTAATTGGAGACACTGCTCTGTTTAAAGCTCTGTTACTCAAGTTAGACTTTAATGTGAGCTTTGTTTTAACACACCAGAAAGAACTGATTTAGCTGGATCTACAACAGTTTTTCAGTCACTCTCACCTTTTTTGTTGAAACACAAACAGGACCATGAATCCTCGGACTGCTCACAGGCTCCTGAAAATTTGTTGTTTAATCCATGCTGTGTTTTTTCTTGATTTTTCAGATAATTTTAGCATTACAACTTTTATGGCAGCGTTGGCTAATGTGTGCATTGTGTCTCCATGGTAACTGCTGAACATTCAGCCATAGACATACATGTAGAAGACGCCCAGTGTAACGTCACTGCAAAGAAAAATCAACATGATGGTTGTTATAGGTATGGAATTACTTCTACACATATGGTGTGATTTTAAGTAAAGTCTTAAATATGATGTCAACTGTGTTTTCTGACCTTTCATTTGCACTTTAAATAAATGCCAGACAATACGTAAATACAACTTTTTCACCTTCTTGACATTCCAATCAAAAAAGACTTCATTTTGTCACATAAAAGTCATATTTATCGCAAACCATTACTGCGTCCATCTGAATGTTTGTATTTGTACAGATAAAAACACTGACATTTAAAGTACCATAAAGGTCCAAAGTACGGCGCTGTATTTTCTGCAGGTCAGTGAAGGTTACGTGATAATTGCCTCTCACTAGGAGGGGTTTGAGGCTCCAGGATCCAGCTGTTATATTATTTTAGCTCCAGTCGACTGTGGACATGTTTAAAGGTTACTGCTGTCATTGGAAATATATTATGCCAAGATTGATTTGTTCTTCAGTCGTTAAATAATGAGTATTTTATAGACTTTTACTTTTTATACTCAAGAGAACCAATTAAAACAATCAAAAAACTACTCTATAAGATTTAGTAAGCTTTTATACAGTACATTATATACGATTTTAAGTACTCTGGTATGAAAAGCTAGAACCACAACTCTTCTGTTTACAGGTGTAACTTGTGTAACTTTTCTGCTGGAAGGTCTGTCAGATGAGATCAGATCAAGGTCAGATCTGTGGAGAGGCGACCCCACTTACAGGCAGAATGCCTGTTTTTCTAGGTTTTTTTGACTTACAAAACCATCTCTAACTGAATAAAGGTAGAGCTGTTTAATGTCATACTGTGGAACATTTGAGGCAGAGTAATAACATTTCCATAGAAACACGCAGATGACAGAACCCCAACCAAAAAGTCACATTCTTATTCACATGTTCAGCTCGAGGTAGATTGGCAAATACAGGGCTGAAATCATCCAAACTAGTGAAGATTGCTCAAGAAGAGTTTCAAAACACAGTGGTCATGTTTTACCACATGACATCACAAGGTGGAACAGAGTGTTTTCAGTTTGAGAGAAGAACTCAGTCTAAATATGCAGGGTTTGTGTGTTAAACATGTGTGAATGAAACAAAAGACAACTCCAGATATGATTTTGATGAGGAAACAACATTATGGCATAGATGAGAAAATAGCATAATATGGACCCTTTCATTTGTGATACATGTAGGATTTTGGTACCAATGAAAAAAAAATAGATTTTAACTATATAGCAGACACAAGTGCAATATGTCTTCTTTAAAGTTATCGATCTGGCTGTTTATTACACTACAGTTGTATTCTTACTGTGTGTAGGCTTGCCTCTCCGCAGATCTGACCTATTATGCCATACTGTAGAACACTCCAAGCAAAGCAATAACATCTCCACAGAGACAAGCAATTGTCAGACCTTCTACCAGAAATCCTACGTATTGCACCTTCAAAGCTTCCACCTTAGCTGTTCTTCGGAAAATAGTAGATATAAGGAAATACAGACTCATGGTACATTATGAAGCCAAAAACATCTACTGAAAATATTTTAAACATTATGGTATTAAATATTTAGTGTAATTCTCCAGACTAAGGACAACTTGAGCATTTAAATTCCAAAAAAATACTGAATAAATAAATAAATAATAAATAATAAATAATAAATAATAAATAAACCTAAGAATTTTAGGCAACAAATCGTCGGTGTTTGATATATTTTACAAGGTTAACATCAACAGGGCACCATAGCAACCCAAAAGTACATGTTTTAGCTTTAAATATTTTATCGTGCAATTGATTTTTGGCCCCAACCTAAATAAATAATCTACAGAATCTCCAAGGATTCTGAACAGTGTTTTTTACAAGAGTAAAATTGACTCTTGTGAGCTTTAAGCCACGTTGTTACCTCATCAAAAACATACCTGGAGTTGAGTTTTGTTTCAATCATGTTTTTTTTTTTTTTTTTCCCATTTACCTTTAGTTCAGTAGAGATTGGCAGTTCCAAGTCTAAAATCTTCCAAATGATTCCAGTGAAGGTCTGTGGAGTTTAAAAACAGTGGAGCACATCTTGTATTAACACGCAACATCACAAGGTAAAACAAACTGTTTTCTTTTTTTTTCATGTGTGAATGAAAAGAAACACAACTCCAGGTATGTTTTTCGATGAGGAAACAACATTATAACATAGATCAGAAAATAGTGTAATATGGGCACTTCAACAAATGTTAAATCTAAAAAACTTTTGTTCACAGTGGCATGTCAAGTTGCAAGTGCAAACTTTGATACATAAGGAACAATTTACTGTCCCTACAGGGAAATTTGTCCTCTGCATTTGACCCATCCTTCAGTGCTACTGGTGCAGCCCAATTGGAGCCTTCTTGCTGTGAGGTGAGAATGCTAGATACTCCGCCAAAATAAATAACAACATTGCACTTTTTATCCTACTCTGTCACTTGGAGTCATAATGTGGGAACCCAATATTGGATCACTCAAACATATGTGAATCACTTAATCAATGAAAGTAAGTTAAAGGTGCGTTATGTAACTTTTCTGGTGGAGGGTCCGTCAAATGCTTTTCTGAGATGTTATTGCTTTGTCTGGAATGTTTCACAGTATGGAGTTAAACCTTACCATCTTCATGAAGACCAAACTAGACCAAGTTACAGGTCGGATCTGTGGCGAGGCAACCTGCTCAGTGCTGACAGTCAGAATGCCTGTTTTTCTAGGTATTTTTGAGAAATAAAACCACTTGTGATTGAATAAACGTAAGGTAGAGCTGTTAAATGTCATACTGTAGAACATTCCAGGCAGGGCAATAACATCTCCATGAAGAAAAGCATCTGATGGATCCTCCACCAGAACAGTTACACAATGCACCTTTAATGATGAGGAGAAACAACTACAGCATAACTTAATAGCTAAATAAAAGCACACATTTCTACAAATAGAAGAAGAAACGCCTTGTTATTTTAAATGGTTTCTCGGTGTGGGTCTGTAGGGTAATAGTGTTTGGAGTGGACATTGGCAGGTGGCTGATGGTGTGAAAACAAACAGAGACGGGGCACAGCTCAGGTGATCCATCTTTGGGACAAGTGAGGTTCAGAGGACAACTCCAGTCTGGACATGTCCCACTCTAATCAATGGACACTGCACTGAGAGAGGGACAGAGGGAGGGAGAGATAGAGAGGAGGAGTGAAAGATAAGAGAGAGAGAGAGAGGTAGAGGGTGAGAGACAGAGGCAGAGGGAGAGAAGGAGAGAGCAAGAGAGGAAGGGAGAGATGGAGACAGGGTGGGACAGACTGAAGAGATGAACAGAGATGTAGAGGGAGAGAGAGAGAGGGAAAGGCACAGAGAGAGGGGGAGATGAAAAGAAAGAGGAGAGAGAGATGAGGAGGAGGAGAAGAAGAGAGAGAGGGTGGCAGAAGAGTTGAGAGAGAAAGCAAGAGAGAGGGAGAGATAGAAAGAGAGAAGGATGGACAGAGAGCAAGAGAGAAGGAGAGTGAGAGGAGGAGGAGAGATAGAGACAGTAAGGGTCAAAGAGGGGGGCAGAGGAAGAAAAGGAGAGAGAGCGAGAGAGGAAGAGATGGAAAGGAGGCAGAAGAGATGAGAGAGAGAAAGAGAGAGAGAAGAGAGAAAGGCAGATGAAAAGAAGAGAAGGAGAGAGAGAGGCAGGTGGAGGAGAGAGGAGGAAAAGACAGGGAGAGACAGTGGATGTGAGTGGAGGTGAAAGAGTCAGAGAGAGAGAGAGATAGAACCACTGTTATACACAGTTTTGAGAAATAGAATTCATAAAAACTTAGTTAAAATTTTATGTTGGCCTCTTCTGATTTCCACAAGCATCAATATATTCAATGAAATACCAAACTGTTACAAGAAACAAGACCCAGGGGAGTCACATTTGGGCTTTAAATACAAAACGGTGAAGAATGAAGTGTCTTCTAAGTAAAAGAAAATAAAACCCATTCATCACACTAACCACAGGATACAACTAAAGCTAAGGCAATGTCAGATTCAGTGCACTGTGTCTCTCATCCACTGTCAGGCTCTGGTCTTTGAAACTGATGAAACTGATGAAACTTTGTATCTTTGTATCATGTTTTTGTATATTTAGAGAGCAGTGGGCATATATATATATATATATATATATATATATATATATATATATATATATATATATATATATATATATATATATATATATATATATATAAAAATGTGTTTCTCACCTTCCACGGTGGTTGGTCTCTCTCACCATCATCAGCTCGGGCCCTCTACCAGAGGCCTGGGAGCTTGAGAGTTCTGCGCAGTATTTTTGCTGTTCCTAGTACTGCGCTTTTCTGGACTGAGATGTTTTTCCGGGTATCTGCTTTAGCCACTCTTCCAGTTTGGGGGTTACAGCCGCGAGTGCTCCGATTACCACGGGGACCACTGATGCCTCCACCTTCCAGGCCTTCTCCAGCTCTTCCTTGAGCCCCTGGAGCTGGATGAGGGTGAGAGAGACCAACCACCGTGGAAGGTGAAAAACACATTCTTTTATATATATATATGATGTTTTTCCAGGATCTGCTGTAACCGCTCCTCCAGTTTGGGGGTTACAGCCCCGAGTGCTCCGATCATCACATGCACCACTGATGGTGACCACCTTTCAGGCCTTCTCCAGCTCTTCCTTGAGCCCCTGGTATTTCTCTAGTTTCTCGTGTTCCTTTTTCCTGATATTACCATCGCTTGGTATTGCAATGTCCACCACCACAGCTTTGTTCTGTTGCTTATCCACCACCACTATGTCCGGATGGTTTGCCATCACCATTCTGTCAGTCTGTAACTGGAAGTCCCACAGGATCTTGGCTCAGTCTATATATATATATATATTATTATTTTTTTTATTTTTTTTGCTTGTAGTCATGCAAGCAATTTGGTACAAATTCGATTATGTTGACATTTCATGGCATGTCTATGGTAGGGGGCATTATAGTGTTCAGTTTCACTTCATAGTATTGACTTCATAGTCCATTACATTCAGGTCAGGATCACGCAATTGTGATTTGAATTTAAGCGCTCTAGACCAGTGCCTGTGGCTATGAAAAGTCATCAAAAAAAAAAAAAAAAACAGGAAATAAAGGTGTTTTTCGCAGGTGTGCACGAGCAAACTGTAAGTAATAACTCCAAAAGAAATTGACATTTTTGTGAACCTATGTCTCTAGATGTGATGTGAGCTCATTTAGACCAAAAACCTTGTCTTTTACAAACACACAGTCAAAACGGTGGTGAACTTTTGATCCAATATGGTCAACTTTCTGTTCATCATAGAGCTGTGCGCCAATTCAACTTTTGGCTTGTCTTATTGTTCGCTATCACTGTTCTGAATTTCATTTGCCTACCCCAAACTTTGCTTGTCTCCACTTCCATGGGGGTCCACTTCTAGACAGCGCTGTTGAGTCGGGTCACTTTGGGCATTGCCACGATGTCTCGTTTAGGCCCTCAAAATTGCCACTGTTTGCAAGGAAAAATAATAATAGAGAAGAAACAGGCAAAGAACAATAGCCCTCACCAGTTATTCTGCTAACTGTGTTTTAGTAAAATGACAAGTCTAAAATGTAAGATCTGCTCTATAGGACAAACCTATACTTCAGTGCATTTCTGTTAGCCTCTCTTTTCTTAGATCTTCGTGACATATTTGCTAACTGCTAATTTCCCCATTGAAAACCACTATATATAGCAGTTCTAGTGAGTTTTCCTGACACATATTCAGATATTCAGTGCACCACGCTCCATCTCTCTCCTCTCTTCCTCACCCCGGGCTCTACTCACTTTCAACCTAAATTAATAGCCTCCTTTACCGTACCTATCGTTTCAAACCATAACTCTTAATTGCAGTTTTTCCAGGAGTTGTTAAGCTGCTTCAGGGTATGACAGTTCAGACTAGAGCAAATCAACTGTCGACATTAGATAGGCAAGATTAACCACAATCAAATCAAAGTTTCAATGGCCGCAATTAGCAAATCACAAAGGCTGCAATTTTTTACTATAATTTCCTCCACAAGCAACACAATCTCCTGTTTTATTCTGCAAAGAAATGCTAATCCCGTAGTTTAGATCTGTACAAACATGTAACAATGCAGTGGTGGAAGTAGTACTCAATTTGGCTACTTAAGTAAAAGTACAGATACCAGTGCAAAAAATACTCAAGTAAAAGTATATGAAAAATTGACTTAAGTAAATATATTAAAGTACCCATTTAAAAATTTACTTAAAGAGTTACAAGTAAAAGTATTTCGTGCTGATTTTGAGATCTAGTAAAGATTGTGTAGTGATTTTGATACAGATTTGTGCTGAATTTTGTTCAACAGAAACTTTTTTTTTTTAGCTGTTTTTATTTGTGTATTTTTGTTTACTCAAACCTTAAATGTATTAAAATAAAGCCTTTGTAGCAGGTCTGAAACAATAATGAACAATACTTTTACTTTTCAATCCTGTTCAAAAATGTAGTGAAGTAGAAAGTACAGATACTTGCTCTTAATGTAGTGAAGAAAAAGTAAAAAGTATCCACTTTAAAATCTACTCAAGTACAGTACTTAACTACTTTTACTTTGTTAGGTTCCACTACTGCTGAAATGTGATTCTTGTATTAGTAGTTTATATTTCAGTGTTTTTGTCAATTCTTCTGGACATGTTTTTAAGATGTGAAGTTTAGACAGAATCCTATTATTACAAACATAAATCACAAAACTAATAAAAACAAATCACAGTTCTTGTCAAAAAATATTAGGATTTCAAAATGTTATAGAAAATACTATACAAAACCTGTATAAATCTGTATACTATACAAAGTCTGTATAAAGCTGAATGGACACATCACAGCAACATCACGTGACCACTCTGAGGAAGACCGCTAGTGAGCAGTCGAAACTGTCAGGTATAAAACAAACTCTTGGTATGAAAAAAGAACCTAATAACATAAATTATCGGAAAACCAAATGAACCTCACTGGACTATTACGCTCAAGTCAATGGACAACAATGTGTCAAGGAATTCCAGAAATTAGAACAACTGGAATCGTAAAGGGCATGTTTCCGTAACCATTTCCGATTCAACCTGCGTTGCCGGGATGAGGGAATTACACCACCCAACCTGGACCTCAAAAATCCCATCCCAACCCAGAATGCGGAGAAAACTGTAAAAGGAGCACGCCTCGCACTGCTGAAAGAGAAAATAAGATGCAGCATGAATAAGGTAGATGACATAAACAATAAACTTAAAACAAGCATGACCAATTTTGCTAGCAAGTTCCAACTGGATGATGACACGCGAAAATTAACAACACAACAACTACTACAGACACATAAAAGTATATTTAAAGAAAAAAAACTAGACATGTTAAAAAATTAGAGTCGCTAATTACAAGGAAGAATAAAAACAATGTGACTGTAGACAGACCATTAACAAATAAATGGGGGAAAATTTATCAAAGCGCCCCCCTTCACAGACAGAACTAAACGTATTATCCCGTAGATTAAATTACACAGTAACGCCAGATACTGCGAAAGAGTAAGTCGGACCTGTTTCCGGTGCATGTTGGACTCCACCAGGGCTGCCCTTTGTCACAGGTTGGGCACCACAGGATCTCATCTCTTCTGTTTGCAGATAATGTTGTCCTGATGGACCTCCAACGTGTACAGTGGCGGTTTGCAGCCGAGTGTGAAGCAGCTGGGGTGAGGATCAGCTCCTCCAAATCCAAGGTCATAGTTCTCGACCGTAAAAAAGGTGGCTTGCCCTCTCCAGGTGAGTGGAGTCCCTGCCTCAAGTGGAGGAGTTCAAGTATCTCGGGGTCTTGTTCACGAGTGAGGGGAGGATGGAGCGTGAGATTGACAGGTGGATCAGTGCAGCGTCTGCAGTGATGTGGTCGCTGTATCAGACCGTTGTGGTAAAGAGGGAGCTGAGCCGAAAGGCAAAGCTCTCGATTTACCGGTAAATCTACGTTCCTACCGTCACCTATGGTCATAAGGTTTGGGTAATGACTGAAAGGACAAGATCCCCGATACAAGGAGCCGAAATGAGTTTCCTCCGCAGAGTGGCTGGGTGCTCCCTTAGAGATAGGGTGAGGAGCGCAGTCACACAGGAGGAGCTCGGAGTAGAGCCGCTGCTCCTCCATGTCAAGAGAAGCCAACTGAGGTGGCTTGGGTATCTGTTCTGGATGCCTCCGGGACCCCTCCCTTGTAATCAGCTGACCAGACACGTCACAGCAACATCACGTGACCACTCTGAGGAAGACTGCTAATGAGCAGTCGAAAGATGGATCACTGACTTCCTGACGGACCGGAGGCAGTGCGTGCGGCTGGGGAAGAATGTCTCGGACACTCGGACTATAAGCACAGGATCTCCACAGGGCTGTGTACTTTCTCCCCTGCTCTTCTCCCTCTGCACCAACTGCTGCACCTCCAGCCACGACTCCGTGAAACTGGTTAAGTTTGCGGATGACACCACCCTCATCGGGCTCATCTCGGACGGCGATGAGTCTGCCTACAGGAGGGAGGTGGACCGGCTGGTGTCCTGGTGCAGCAGCAGCAACAACCTGGAGCTCAACGCCCAGAAGACAGTGGAGATGATTGTGGACTTCAGGAAAGTCACAGCCCCCCTGCCTCTCCTCACCCTGACAGACTCCTCCATCACCACTGTGGATTCTTTCCGCTTCCTGGGCACCTGCATCACCCACGACCTCAAGTGGGAGCCGACCATCAGCTCCCTCATCAAGAAAGCCCAGCAGAGGATGTACTTCCTGCGGCAGCTGAGGAAAGCCAAGCTGCCTGCTCAGATGATGGTACAGTTTTACACGGCCATCACTGAGTCCATCCTCACCTCCTCCATCACTGTGTGGTACGCTGGAGCCACTGCCAGGGACAGACAGAGACTACAGCGCATTGTGCGCTCTGCTGAGAAGGTGATCGGCTGTAGCCTTCCATCTCTCCAGGACCTGTACGTCTCCAGGACTCGGGGGCGAGCAGGCCGGATAGCAGCTGACCCCTCTCACCCTGGACATGGACTATTCGAGCCACTTCCCTCTGGCAGAAGGCTACGGTCCATACGGACCAGAACCTCTCGCCATAAGAACAGTTTCTTCCCCTCTGCCGTTGGACTCATGAACACTTTATGAACACTTTATGAACACTTTATAACACCTGTACTAAGGACACTTTATAACACCTGTACTAAGATGGACACTTTATAACACCTGTCACTTTAAATAAGTCATGTCACGTCACTTGCTCTTTTGCACTGTCAGTTTGCACTGTTGTTCTGATGCTCTGTATATACTTGACTATTTTTATTTTTTTATTATATATCTTAATCTTTTGCATGCTCTTACTTTATTTTTAATAGTGATACTTTATTATTATATTATCTTTTTTTTTAATAGTGATATCTCTACTTTATATTATTATTATTATTATTCAGTGTTCTATGTTGCACCTCATCACCAAAGAAGTTCCTAGTCTGTGAATTGTGTTCACTGACAATGGCAATAAAAGCTTTCTGATTCTGATTCTGATTCTGAAACTGTCAGGTATGAAAACTAACTCTTGGCTTGAAATAAGAACCTAATAACATAAATTGTCGGAAGACCAAATAAACCTCATTGGACAAATACTATAAAAGCACACAAGTGAACCAAACAAGTGAACCAAACTGAAACCATACTCATATATACACACACATACTGTTAGACCTTAAGTAATGTTCAATTTGATGTCCTATGTAACTTTTCTGGTGGGGATGTGTCACCTGCTTGTCTCCATGGAGATGTTATTGCTTTGACTAGAGTGTTCCACAGCACGGCATAAATATTATCCAACTTACTTTTATTCAACTAGAAGTATTTCATTGCTCAAAAACAGCTTGAAAAACATGCATTCTCTCTGTGAGCGGGGTTGCCTCACCACAAATCTGACCTGTAACTTGGCCTCGTGTCGTCACCTGCTTGTCTCCATGGAGATATAAGATTAAGATTCCAGGCCAAGCAATAACATCTCAAAGGAAGCAAGCAGGTGCTGGACCCTCCACCAAAAGTGCCACAGTGTAGCTTTAAAACTAAAATAACCAAGCCTTGTCCACAAACGTACACACAGATGCATTTGGCTTTACAAAATTAGCTCTTTTCTGTTGACACTCCAGTGAAACTCAAACAGACAACTCAATAGAAGTGGTCTAACAAGTAATCCATAATTAATTAAAGAAGAAAGAGGGCCATTTGTCTGTGTATCTCCTCTGCTCTATCAAAGTCCTGCTGAAATCCGCTTGGGTCTTATATAAGGAATCAAAGCCCACTGAGATGCACTATGGCACCCCAGTACTCTGATGTGCACCTTTTGGACAATTTATGCTTCATTTAACATCACAAGATCCAACAAGAACAGTCCAACAAAGCAAACTTACAGATGAGAGGAGAAGCAACAGGGAGACTTATTCAGCAGAGTTGCTAGTCTGGACTAAAAGGCAATTCTAACAGGCTGCGGTCATTTTGCAGAAATTTAGGAATACTACATAAAATAATAAATAAAGGATTATCTTATCTTATCTTATCTTAAAAGAGAGGAGAGAATTATATACAGGTATGGTTATATGGTGAGTTCAATGTTTTTGTTGTTTGTTTTTTTTTGTTCTGAATGATTGACAGGTGTATTTAACCAATCAGAGAGACGCATGCTCCGCTTGGGTAAAAAATAAACATGACTGCTTACACATTAAAAAGGAGAAAAATCTACATAATGGATTGAGAAACAGCAGATTTTTACAGAATCAACAATCGAAGCACCAAACTATGACCTATTTCAGGTAATAGAAGTTAGGTATTTTTTTCTGAATGTTATGAGAATTTTGGAGAGGAGATGTCTTCAGCATTTGTGAGACACACGATACAAATTAGGGGCTGTGATTGGACTGTCTCAAGTTTGGACAGAGGTTTTTCACACTCTATGGTCCAGCTCCAGACACTTCTGGATTTGAACCGAATGTAGAAGGATAAGGAAGAACTGCATTTTTAAAGCCATAAAAATCAGGTACAAAGTCTTAGTTCCAACTGAACCCATATACCATAATTAGGGATGCACCAATACTGATACTGGTATCGGATATCAGTGCTGATGCTGAAAAATTTGCTGGGTTGGGTATCAATTTCATGAAATCGGTTCAGTCGATATCCTGGTTGGGCCAAAGACTATTTACAGGTTGATTTGGACCTGGAACGTCTCATAACGTTTTAACTTTTATTCATACAAAAATGTGATTTGAAGGATAAATAAGAGTTACAGAACATTATTGAATCTCATGTGTAATAAGTTCACTGTGTTTTAAGGAACTAAGTCATTTTCCGTCCCTACACTGGTATCGGTTAATATCGGGTATCGGTGTATCAAGGTATCGATATCGGCACCGGAACTGAAAAAGCTGGATAGGTGCATTCCTAACCATAATAATATTATTGTCAAATTTCATTTGGCATTTTCAAAACAGTAAAAGGTAACATGATCTAAATATGTTATGTGTTAGCAGTGTATACCCCCTCTTTAAAATCACCACATCCTAGCCATTTCTACAGCCACCTACAAGTATTTTTCCTCTTGGATTTTGGTGTGAAATTTCTAAAACCTCCAGAAATAAACTGTTGAATAAAACTAGTTGGAAGCACAGATCACAAGCAGGCCATCCCTCACACGCTGCTCGGAATCTGCCTCATTTATTCCGTGGAGAAAGAGTGAATATTTTCTTTATACTGGTCCAAGAATGCTCTCAGTGCTCTATCACATTCCTGAGAGTCTGAAACAGAAATGGGAGCAGAGGAGGAGAGGAGCAGATCAAAACGCTTCCAGGGTTTTTCAGTCATCTTTAAAGTGCATCTAGATGTCCCCATAGGCCACCAACAATACAGCACTCCCACATAGAAAGTACAGTAAAAGCCCACCACATATCATGGAGGAAGGAAGATGGTAGATACAGGTGAAGGATTATAACGTTTCTTTCTTTCTAAAAATTAAAAATAATTTAAGGTGTATTGTGTAACTTTGTCTGGAATGTTTCACAGTATCAGTCAATCAATCAAACTTTATTTGTGTAGCACTTTCCATATATTCGAAATGTAGCACAAAGTGCTTCACATGCAACAGAAAAATGACAATGATTAAAAACAACATCAAAGTATGGTATTAAACATTTCTATCTTCATGGAGACCAAACCAGACCATATTACAGGTCAGATCTGTGGAGAGGCGACCCCGCTCACAGTCTGAATGTCTGTTTTTTTAGGGATTTTTGAGCTATAAAACCACCTGTAATTGAGTAAATGTGAGGTAGAACTGTTTAATGTCATACTGTGGAACATTACAGGCAAAGCAATGACATCTCCATAGAAACAAGCAAGTGACGGATACCCAATTTTTGCTACTAAAGTCAGTGTATGGTGTTTTAATTGTCTTGTGTACTGTTCTTTTTGGAGCAAACTAGGTAGTGATCCTTTGCAGCTGATGTCATCAACATTCACTGGGGTGTGATGCTAACTGAAAGCACTGCTCTGTCTGAGCTTTATTTTAACACAATCTGACCAAAAAGGCTGACTTGATTAACCAAGTCAGCCTGACTTGATTAACCAAGTCAGCCTTTTTAAATCACCTGTTGACCTGTTAACTCACCTGTTGTAGTTGGAAGTTGAGGTGAGTTAATTTGTGCACTTAAAAAAAATCTCACACGTAAAACTGTAATCACAAGCTAGTTAGCATTAGCCAAGGGTTCATCAGTTAGTCACTCTCACCTTTTTGTTGAAAATCAAAAACCTAAACAGGACCATGAATGCTCGTATTTATCACAAGCTCCTGAAAATGTGTTGTTTTCTTGAGTTTTTAGACTAATGTGTGCATTGTGTCACCATGGTAACATGGTAACCCATAAAGAACACCTGCAGCTTGATGTCACTGCAAAGTATCAATATTTGCAGCTCTCTGGTCATAAACCAAGTGCATGCCCCATGGACACTGCAATTTCAAGTACTATGTGACATCACACATGACTGCCCTGATTACAGGCAGGTTGTGGGAGGAGTTTAGCTGTTTAGTGCCACTTTAAAGGCACTGTACCTCATTTTTACTCTCTTAAAAATGTGAAAAGCACAATTAGTACATTTTTAGTATGTACTTTAGTATGCCAAAGTTATTCTTCACTTCCCTAATGCATTCCTAGCATCCTAATTATTCACCATGATGAGTTTATAAGCACGTTTCTCAACTTTCAGAAGCAGAGTTTTGCTGTCACTGTAATCCTAACAAGCATGTTAACAATGCACCAGCCTTACTTCCTGATTTGCGGATGATAAAATCAATACAGACAGCACACTGTAGTCTCATTTGGACCCATTGGCTGCTTCTACAATATATCCATACTGGAGCAAAACAAATGTAACTTAAATATAGAGCCCCTTTAAGTTACAAAGTTCTATTATAGGGCAAAGCAGCAGATTAATCTCATGTACTTTGAAAATTAGAATAACAAGTTTTTTCAGTGATCAAATTTAAATCACAATTTAAATGGTCACAATTAGCCATAAAACGGGCTGCAGTGAGGTAATATAATATCCTCTGAGGGTGAGCAGTTAATCACATTTTAATTGAATTGTGATTTAATTGTTTTAAATTGTCAATGATCAGCTTGGGGCTTCTTAACAGAGATGTTTACAGCCAATTCTGTGTCAGTAAAAGTGTGTGGGTTTGGAGTGGAGTTTGGGCATTTTCTTGTGTGTTACAGTCTTGCTCTGTTGAGAACTTAAGCATTTTGAGCTTTGGAGATTTAGATAAATCTAAATAATGCAGGATTAAACGTGTGTGAGTGAAACAAACCAAACCAAAACAACTCCAGGTATGTTTTTGATGAGGTAACAGCATTCAAACATGGCTTAAAGCTCACAAGAGTCAATGCTGTTTGATATGGGAGCTTTAATATACAGTATAATTTGGTAACCCTGTCATTTAAACCTCTGTGAATGAAAGTAGTTAAAGTTTACCCATTATTAATTAATATATAGTACCCATTAATGCTGTTGAATGTCTTCCTTATGTTCTTCCTTTACAATAATTATATAAAATGTATAACCTGAAAGGAAAAACACAAAGACATTTGTTCAAAATTGTTCAGTCTTTCTATTCTATCATTTAATCTCTGCAGAATTAGTGTTCAACAAAGGGTTAGTATTATGAGCAGTAATGGTTGTAGAAATAGTAGCAGTAATAGTAGTTGCAGTTTAAGTATTAATGTAGTATTAGTATTAGTATTATTATTATTAGTAGTAGTAGTAGCAGTAGTAGTAGTAGTTGCAGTAATAGTAGTAGTAGTAGTGTAGTAGTAGTTGTTGCTGTAATTGTATAGAATTAGTATTAGTAGTAGTAGTAGTAGTAGTAGCAACAGCAGCAGTCCTAGTAGTTGCATTAGTAATAGTAGTGGTAGTAGTGTAGTTGTTGTAATAGTATAAACATAGTATTAGTCGTAACAGCAGTAGCAGTAATAGAACTAGTAGTAGCAGTAGTCGTAGTAGTGTAGTTGTTGTTGTGATAGTATAAAAGTAGTAGTAGTAGTAGTAGTAGTAGTAGTAGTAGTAATAGTTCCCAAAGCGTCACAGTAAAACGTCTATCTTTTTTCCCCTTTGAGTGCACTGACACTTTCATCCCTGCATTCAGCCCTTCTTTTGTTGCACCTCCTTCTTCTTCTGTGGTTAACATGATTACAGGCGATTTCTGAAACTCGATCCAATTTTTGGGGAGGGCCGATCCAAGCCTCACACGAAGCACCTGGCCCCGAACAAAAGAGAAGACCACTCGTATTCATCGTCGTGTCCGAAAATGAGCAGATCCTGTACGCCTTTCAACATGGATCACAAAGAACAGAACTCCAGACCTGCACTAAAGCAAGAGGAGAGGGGAAGAGTGTACAAAGAGACTAAACTATGAAATGTTACAGTAGGTGGAGGGTCTGTCTTGCCACTTGCTTGTCCATGGAGATGTTATTGGCTTATATAGTAGTAGTAGTAGTAGTAGTAGTAGTAGTAGTAGTAGTAGTAATAATAATACCAGTAGTAGTAGTGGTAATAGTAATAGCATAAACAGTAGCAGTATTAGTAGCAGTAGTAGTAGTAGGAGTAGCAGTAGTAGTAGCAGCAGTAGTAGTAGTAGTTGTTGTTGTTAAGTAGTAGTAGTTGATGTAATAGCATAAAAGTAGTAGTAGTAGTAGTAGTAGTAGTAGCAGTAGTAGTAGCAGTAGTAGTAGTAATTGTTAAGTAGTAGTTGGTCCTGTAATAGTATAGAAGAAGTATTAGTAGTAGCAGCAGTAATAGTAGCAGCAGCAGCAGCAGCAGTAGTAGTAATAGTAGTAGTAGTAGTAGGAGGAGGAGGAGGAGGAGGAGGAGAAGTAGCAGTAGCAGTAGTAGCAGTAGTAGTAGTAATTGTTAAGTAGTAGTTGTTGCTGTAATAGTATAGAAGTAGTATTAGTAGTAGCAGCAGTAATAGTAGCAGCAGCAGCAGTAGTAATAGTAATAGTAGTAGTAGTAGGAGGAGAAGTAGCAGTAGCAGTAGTAGTAGTAGTAGTAGTAGTAGTAGTAGTAGGTATGAATTTAGTCCTGTATCTCTCACTGTTTGAGCGGAGCCTGTTGGAGAATGAGCTCCTTTGTCCCTCTATAGTCTGGTGCAGTGGGTGAGTTGTTGTATAGTTGTAGGGAGTATTATCTCCTCTGTTCCTCTATAGTCTGGTGCAGTGGGTGAGTTGTTGTTTAGTTGTAGGGAGTATTATCTCCTCTGTCCCTGTATAGTCTAGTACAGTGGGTGAGCAGGAGTGTCCATGATGAAGAGCAGTTTGTCCAGTGTCCTCCTGTCCCTCACTGTGACAAATGTCTCCAGCTCACAGTCGATCACGTGACCAGCTTTAAGGATCAGTTTGTCAATCTGCCCAATGTCCCTTTTGCTGGTGCCGCTCCCCCAGAATGCAGGTAGACCTCTCTATTAATAACAATAAAGCAGGTTATTGACTACTGGAACTTTTGGAACTTTTCTGGTTTCTGAGATGTAGGTTACTGCTTTTCCTAGAATGTTCCATGGTATGACTTTAAACATTTCCATCTAGCATTTAGTCATTATGGGTGTTTCTATTGCTCAAAAATTCCTTATAGGGGCAACTCTCCACAGATCTGAATTGTAATGTCGCGCAGTGCTGTAATTTTGTCTCTCTCATGATCGGTAGGTTTAATCTATACTGTGGAACATTCTAGACAAAGCAATAACATTTCCATGGAGACAAGCAGGTGACGGACCTTCCACTAGAAATGTTACCCAGTGCGCTTTTAAAAATTATAAACATCCGAATTATTCATCACAATGAGGTTTTTTTCTTTTCACAACTTTCAGAAGACAGAGCGGAGTTTTGCTGTGAGGGTAAAGCTAATAATGACTAGCATGCTAACCGTACACTCCCTGATACTCAAGAAAAAGCTTTTTAATTAGATGCAGACAGTACATAGCGAACTTGTTCTGACCTCAAAAGCTGCTTATGCAATATATCTGCACTGGGACTCAAATCTATGGAAAACAATGCATACAGGCCCCTTTAAACTCATTGACTCATTGAATTCAAACTTATTAATTCGATTAAAATTTAACTAATTGTTCAGCCATATGGGAATACATTTAAGTTAATTCAACACGATGTTTAATCATTATTTCAGTAAACATGCTTGCTGTAAATGCAATACATTGATTAGCGTTCCTCTTTCATGTTAGCTGAAGATGCTAGTGTATAATTAAGCCTATTTTGCATGTACTGAACAATCAATTAGCACACATTAGCATTAGCACTTAGCATAAATAACATGCTCGGTGGAGACTTCTACCATTTCCTGTCTTGGCATTCTCCCAAGTCTTCCTCCCAGCTGCATGTCTAGACAGATGTTAGTCATTTTGTTGTGTTTACTGTTCACTGAATAGAAATGAGTAGAAAACATCAATAATGCATGGTCTTGGACTTGTTCACAAATAATGAAACTTTTTTTTTTTTTTTTTAATAAAAAAACATGGCTGTGTTTGATGCACTGAGTGAAAATGACAAAGACGCCGGCGACTGCTTGAACGATTCACTGAGTAAACACGATCCGGGGCCTATAATAGCTGTTACATTGTCTGACAGTGAGACAAGGCTGCTCGAAATTACTGAACAAAAATCGTACAAAAGTGACAGGCACGTAGTATTAGGCAGTACAATGTGGTATCAAAGCACCGCCAGCTTCTAGAATTAGAGGTAAACAGTCGGAAATGTTATTATTAGTTCCTCTGAAATTACCAGGAAAAACAAGTCCCTGAGGTCAGTTTTAAATGAGTGAAAACATGGCGTTATAAGTGCCAATTTTGATAAGAATGTAACTATATATAACAAAATTAAATTATGTAAGTTATGCGTGGTGGAGGTGCACAGAGATGTCATTGCGTTTTCTGGAATGTCTCACAGTACGACATTAAATTAGTCTTATTAGATTAGTCCATGGCGTCAAGCAAGCGACAACGTCATGCAAAGTTACAGGTCAGATGTGCAGAGAGGCGAATCCACTGTATGAATGCATGTTTTTCAAGCAAATCTGAGCAATAGACACACCTGTATACTGAAATAAATACTAAATAAAAACACTTTATTGTAGGGCTGGGCAAAAAAATCGAATTTTAAGTTCGAATTGATTTTTATTTTCCCCACTTTCTTGCACTGGAAATTACATTGAAAATACAAGGAAGGCACACAGGGACCACAATGCTGACGCTTTGAAATGAGTGATGTCAAATGAAATGAAATGGCCAGTAAATTTTTGATCCTTTTTTTTTTTGCTTTTTTAGTGGAGACTAAAAAAAACACTAACCAGGAGACAAGCAGTGATGTATGCACTCTCAGAAAAGTTACACAGTGTAGCTTTTGATTTGCTTTAAAATTTCAGTGCATTTTTCAGTAATGCCTTGCCCGGGATAGATTGGTAGCAGGAACAATACATTCATACATAGATAGGTAGGCGAAGTGTTTTGCCCAAGGACACAACCAAAATATATACAGATATATTGAACAAGTAGGATTGAACCAACTTTCAGTGACAAAAGTTAAAAATGTTATCGTCATTATATTCAAGCCTTGCAAGTATAATTGATGATGCCGCTAATGTCATCCACATTCCTTGGGGGTGTGATGCTAACTGTAGGCACTGCTCTGTCTGAACCCCTATTAGACTTTAATCTGAGCTTTATTTTAACACAATCTGAACAGAAAGCTGGTTAGACTGTAACGTCAAATGGTGAGATGATTTGTGGTGTTAAACAAGTCCAATCTCCACGGTAACTGCTCAACAGTACATCATAGATATACATGCAGAACACCCCCACCGTGACATCACTGCAAAGTATCAATACCTCATTTCTAGACTTAGTACAAAGTATATTCACTACTATGATCCTATGCTGCTCTGCTATAGGGGCTCCCACTGTGTACATTTGTCTATTCACAATTGCATTTAAAACACAAAATCCATATTTCAAATGACCTCTGTCTGAACCCTACTCCTCCGACTCAAAGGGTCAAAGTTCAACCAAGAAATGCGTATAAAAAACATTAATTTATACCTGCTGGACATACCTTTTACCTCCAATGAACCAGTGTCTCGCCTTAAGCCCTACTCCTGTCTGTCAAAACTATAGAACTCCAGCAGAATGGATAATGGTGGGACTGACATTTGGAAATCAACTGGCATTATGGAAATTAGCTGTAGCTATTTCTTCACACAAGTTTTTCTGCTCACCTTGGCTCAACTTTCTGTATTATTCTGGAGTTGAAAAGTAATACATATGTCCAACAGTACCACTGCAATTGAAACTGTGCAAATGACATACTAGTGTGTATCTTGTCTAAGCAGGGACTCCCAGACTTCCCTCATCCCAAACACTTCCTTGCTATATGTAGACTATTGCAAATAAACTAATAAAGAGTGTTCAATGTTTTACAGGTCAAATATTATGCAAAATTGACTCTTGTGAGCTTTAAGTCATATTATAATGTTCCCTCATCACAAACATACCTGGAGTTGTGTTTTGTTTCATTCACACACGTTTATTATTAGTTTGTCTACATATCTAAAGCTCAAAATGATCTGTTCCACCTTGTGATGTCATGTAGTGGTAGTTTTTAAGTTAACAGCTCCTTTTACTTTTAGTTCAGTAGAGATTGGCAATTCCAGGTCTGAAATAATCCAAATGATTCTTGTGAAGGCGAACAGAGTTTAAAAACACAGTGGAGCATGACATCGCAATAGTATTTTCTCAGCCTAAACATGCAGTATTTGTGTGAATGAAAAACACTTGTGAATGAAACAAAACACAGCTCCAGGTATGTTTGTGATGAGGAAACATTATAACATGACTTAAAGCTCACAAGAGTCAATTTTGCATAATATTTGACCTGTAAAACATTGAACACTCCTTATTAGTTTATTTGCAATAGATTACATATAGCAAGGAAGTGTCTGGGGTGAGGGAAGTCTGGGAGTCCCTGCTTAGACAAGATACACACTAGTATGTCATTTGCATAGGTTGAATCTCAGCAGCACCATATTGCCTAATATTGCCTAAGAAAGAACTCAGAATCAGGACTGAGTATCGAGTCTATTCTTAAGTATCAAAATCAAGTTTGAAATTTTGGCCCTGTGATTACACTAGTCCTGTTTGACTGAACCTGAATCATTCAGATATTGTTTCATTATGAATTAAGTCTTTGCTCATGCTTTATTAAGGCTAATTAAGGTGTAGATATTACAAAGTGGTACTCGGGATACAGCTTTTTCAGTTCCTAATAATGATAGCTTTTTTTTTTTTTTCTTTAAACTAAAATAAAATAAGACTTAACAAATTCAAATGTGTTATGTAGCTGTGATTTATCTCTCAAGTAACTACAAAACAACTTTCTTTAAAGGTGCATTGTGTAACTTTTCTGGAGGGTCCATCAAATACTTTTCTCCATGGAGATGTTATTGCTTTGTCTGGAATGTTTCACAGTATGGTATTAAACCTCACTATCTTCATGAAGACCAAACCAGACCAAGTTACAGGTCAGCTCTGTTGAGAGGCAACCCCGCTCATAGTCAAAATGCCTGTTTTTCTAAATATTTTTGAGCTGTAAAACCACCTGTAATTTCATAATTATAAGGTAGAGCTGTTTAATGTCACACTGTAGAACATTCCAGGCAAAGGAATGACATATCCATAGAAAGAAGCAGGCGACAGACTTCCAACCAAAAAGTTACATAGTGCAGCTTTACGTAAAGTACAGATATATACTTGAGTACGGTACTTAACTATTTTCACTTTATTGCGTTCCACCACTGCAAATCTGTACATAACTTTGAAATAACTAACAGAAGTACAAAATCAAACTTGTATCAAAACCTCCTCCTTGAGACTTCACAGGACAATATGAGACATCTTTCTTTCACACTTTG
Source organism: Taenioides sp. WSHXM2023 (assembly GCA_029959045.1). Taxonomy (NCBI): domain Eukaryota; kingdom Metazoa; phylum Chordata; class Actinopteri; order Gobiiformes; family Gobiidae; genus Taenioides; species Taenioides sp. WSHXM2023. The sequence goes on from CM057099.1 coordinate 26,389,279, forward strand.
ATGATAATTCTCCCTCAGAACTTAATTACTGGCTGTTTTCAAGTTGAAATCATTACTTTTTGCACCGCTGCTACTGTCTAAGGGGACCCAAGCAGAGTGTTTTTATCTTCCACGCGTTTCTCCATAGGGCATCGCAATTCACTGGAGCTCAAATGAGAAGCAAAAACTGAAAACGCCGCTATAATTGCAAATGCGGTCGCCAACGCTGTGACCAAAGTGAGCATCTGACCAGGTGCTTCGGAGCAGACAGAGAGAGGGAGAAGGAGAGGAAGAGGGGGAAAAAAAGGAAAAAAAAAGAAATGCTTGCGGGTAGAAGAGACAGACAAATTGGGCTCTTCGTTTGGTTCAGCAAGGACAGTCTAGTTTGGTAGTTGGTGTTATATTGAGAAGAATACAAGGACAAGGCCAGTAGTCAATATGAGACACTGGGAGATAAATATAACATAGATAAGCTTAGTTTTTGTTTCACTGGCAGGTTTTTAGTTAGAATGTACCGTAGATGTTTTAAGGACTTCAAGGCTGCGCTCACACTTCCTGGTCCTCATTTAAAGGTCCCATATTACACTATTTTGATCTGTGTTATGTTGTTTCCTCCTCAAAAGCATACCTGGAGTTGTATTAGTTTTCAAGTTAACAGTTACTTTATTTTTTTTTTACCTTTTGTTCAGTAGAGATTGGCAATTCCAGGGCTGAAAGTATCCAAATGATTGTAGTGAAGTTGTATGGAGTTTAAAAACACAGTGGAGCACTTCCTGTATTACCACATGACATCACAAGGTGGAACAGTGTTTTCTGTTTGAGAGAAGAACTCAGCCTAAAATGCAGGGTTTGTGTGTTAAACATGTGTGAATGAGACAAAACACAACTCCAGGTCTGTTTGTGATGACGAAACAACATTATAGCCTAGATCAGAAAATAGTGGGTCCTTTAATCTGGAATAGTCCCGTTATAGACCTGGTTTAGATTTGTTAGAACTCTCTAAAATGTTATTAGCTAGTACTTAATGTGAAAAATTTTAAAGGTACTGCAATAGAATACACTACTACATTAATGTCAAGTAGAAAAGGGCCTTTTAGAACTAGCTCCATTCATTAATATGCAGTCCACATTGTTGACATGCGAAGGTTATAATATTTTGATCTGTATCTAATTTTTTAAAAAGTATTCTTCAAAATTTGCAGGGTGCTTTGTGCAAGTTAAATGCGCTGTACCCATTTTTTTATTATTATTATTATGACTTTGTCTTAAAAACAGAGCTAGTAAAATAGTTTGCAGTAGTCCAAAGTTATTTTTGAGCTAGTTTTAACAATTTTCAGAAACAAGAGAAGAGTTTTGTTGTCACAGTAGGCTAATGCTAACAACAACTAGCATGCTAACAGTGTACCAGCCTTACTTCCTTGTTCATGGAAGATAAAAACACTATATTTTTAAATCCAGATGGCACACTACGGTCGCATTTGACTATGAGTAGGTTAATGCTAACAATAGGCAGCTAACAGCGCACCAACCTTACTTTCTGGTTCACGGATGATAAAAACACTGTATTATTAGATCCAGACAGCACACGACAATTGCATTTGACTAGAAGTAGGCTAATGCTAACAGCAACTAGCATGCTAATAGGACACCAGCCTTACTTCCTGGTTCACGGACAATAAAAACACTGTACAGTCCCTGACAAAAGTCTTGTCGCTTATCCATTTTGTAGAAACAAAAGCTTATAACCTGACTTTAAATTAAACAATTGGTTTTAGAAATGTCTCATATGAAAGCTAAAACCCTCCCAAATTATGCTCAATATACTAAAAATAAATTTGCTTCACTGAAGAAAGATTGATCATTTAATGAACACAGAAAGGTCAGATTTTGGCAAGACAAAAGTCTTGTCGCCTTGTCATATGATGCACCCAATCCTAGATTACAGCCTCACCTGTGATCAGTTACTGATCAATCAATTAGTGGGTGTGTATAAAAAGAACCCCAGCACACCAGACCTTCACATCAACTGCAACTTGACCTCTGACAACATGCCTAAGATCCACCCTGAGACCAAAGCGTTAATTATCAAGAGGCTGAAGACCAGATCCACTGCTGAGGTGGCTGACACCTTCAATGTGTCTCAACGTCAAGTACAAAGAATAAGAAAAAGATCTGAAAAGACTGGAGATGTTTTTGACAAGCCCAGGTCCGGCAGACCCCGCAAGACAACTGCTCGGGAGGACCGTTTGTTGATTCGAAAATCCAAGGCCAGCCCCTTTTCCACTGCAGCAGAGCTCCACCAGGCCTGGTCACCTCAAGTCCCTGTGTCAACCAGAACAGTTTGTAGAATTCTGTCTCGAAATGGCCTCCATGGTCGAATCAGTGCACAGAAACCAGCACTAAACAAAAGGCAATTAAAAAACCCTGTGGCATTGGCCAAGGCCCACAGCCTGCTAAAAGGATGGACACTGGAAAAGTGGCAGAAGGTGGATTTCTCAGATGAATCCTCGGTTGAATTACATCACAGCCGCCGCAACTATTGCAGGAGACCTACTGGAGCCCGCATGGATCCAAGATTCACCCAGAAAACAGTTAAGTTTGGTGGCGGAAAAATCATGGTCTGGGGTTACATCCAGTATGGGGGTGTGCGAGACATTTGCAGGGTGGAAGGCAATATCAATAGCCTAAAATATCAAGAAGTATTAGCTACCTCTTACATTCCCAACCATAAAAGGGGTCAAATTTTGCAGCAGGATGGTGCTCCATCGCATACTTCTATCTCTACATCAAAGTTCCTCAAGGCAAAGAAGATCAAGGTGCTCCAGGACTGGCCAGCCCAGTCACCAGACATGAACATCATTGAGCATGTCTGGGGTAGAATGAAAGAGGAAGCATGGAAGGCAAAACCAAAGAATCTTGATGAACTCTGGGAGGCATGTAAGACTGCTTTCTTTGCTATTCCTGATGACTTCATCAACAAATTGTATGAATCATTGTCGAACCGCATGGATGCAGTCCTTCAAGCTCATGGAAGTCATACAAGATATTAAATATGGATCTCACAGCACCACTACTTAATTCACTGACGTTATGCAACATATTTTTGTATTTGAAGTAAATTATTTGTTGAATTTTCTGTAGGTGACAATACTTTTGTCTTGCCAAAATCTGACCTTTCTGTGTTCATTAAATGATCAATCTTTCTTCAGTGAAGCAAATTTATTTTAGTATATTGAGCATAATTTGGGAGGGTTTTAGCTTTCATATGAGACATTTCTAAAACCAATCGATTAATTTAAAGTCAGGTTATAAGCTTTTGTTTCTACAAAATGGATAAGCGACAAGACTTTTGTCAGGGACTGTATTATTAGTGTTTTGGATTGAATGTAAACAATAGAAACAACAGCAAATGTTTAATAATAAAGAGTTTATTAATTAACACATTAAAAACTATAGTCTTTTCCATAAGGGCTTCTCCTATGACCTACAGCTCATTAACAAAAGAGTAATCTTGACTTGGGGCTAAATGGCACCTTTGTGGTTAATTAGCAGAGTCACAGAGGTTAATGAATAGCTCTAATGAAGGCATGAAGTAATTAACATATTGTAAAAACACAGCAAGAAGTAGTGCCATGGCACAACAGTCAAACTATGTATATCTGGTGTTATTGCAATGCAGATATGTCAAAAATTAAAGTGAAGTTAAAAAGTTTTGCTTTAGAGGATTCTTTACCTAAAACAATGGCATTACGCTTTATCAACACATTGTCCAAAAACAGAAAATTACAATAGGAATTTCTATTTTCATTGCCATTCTCAGTAAAAAAATTAAAAATAAAAAATAAAAATAAAAAAAGTTGCAAACCAGGAATTTGCTTGAACACTGGAAAAATAACTGTAAAATGTATTAATCCAGCCACAAAGCAATCACAAACCAACACTATATATAGTTCCAAGTCCAAATGAATGGAGTAAGGAATGGAGTAAGGAAGGGCATCTGACGTAAAGTCTTTGCCAAGTTACTTTTCAAATCACAGAATAGAAGAAAGCAGAAAAGAAAAATGTTCCTAGATTACTTTTTATGTCCTTGTCCGAGCCAGCTGCATTTTCCAAGTGATATGAGCCTGCACACATTTGTACATATGCTTCATACAGAGCTGCTGTGATGAATGGATAAATCTATCATTACATCAGTGACAGGTTCCCATAAGAGCCTCCAGACTTCTGTGAACTCATGTTAGCAAAAACACTAAAAACACTGCAGCATGTCCAGCGTCGCTATTGACATTTAAACAGGCCCTGACAAAGGCTAGTCTGACATACCAGTGATGAATGGTTGGGTAACACTAGAGCTATAAAATACATCCAGCTCCAGTTGACAGCACTGGGTAGTACTCAGTTACTTTTTAAGGAAAGAGTTTTGGGAGTAGTTAGCACCATACTTTTACTACATCTTGAGTAATATTTTGGTGAAGTTATTGCACTTGTACTTCACCATGTTTTGGTTACTCTTCCCACTATCTGATAATAAGAACGGTGCATTAATACAGTCGAGTATAGAATAGCACTTTTCCAGACACTCCAAGTTACTTTGACAATTTCGTACATTATTCATTCACTCCACACACAGTGGTGGTAACATACTATGATCACAGCAAGAAGAGAGGCTGCCAGTCTGCACCATCATATTTCACTGTGGATGAAGTTTCTTGCCTAAAGACACAACCGTTTTTGTCACTGGTGACTCACAAATCTTTACGTTGAGATTATTACATTATTTGAACAGTTGAGTTTCACTCATATTATTTTCTAGTTTTTGTTGTCTAGTTTGTTGTCCTATTCAAAAATGGTTAGTCTACTCTCATTACTTGCATCATTATTTCCTTCTAACGGAGTAATAGTACTTTAAAGTAAAGCTACCTTACTTGAGTAGAACCTTTGGCTGCTGGTTGATTTACACATCGTTGTAAAAGTGCCAGTCATGCCCTGCTCCTGTCTCTGTGTGGATGACTGTGTGAAAGTAAATATGGAGCGTGTGAACAAGAGTTTGCAGAGGTTACAGGAGATGGAGCGGAGCAGGTGTGAAGAAATGACAACGTGTTCAAACTGTGGATGAGCGGCCATGTTGGCACTGTATGCACAAGATTCATAAGGAGGAGGAGAGATTATGTTACTAGAGGAGAGTCACTATATAAAAATATAAATATATATATATATATATATACAGCTGTGCAGAATACGGACTGGAGATCCCAAGGTCAAAGTGGAAAATACCTGACCGAGCCAAGATCCTGTGGGACTTCCAGATACAGATGACAGAATGATGATGGCAAACCAACCAGACATAGTGGTGGTGGATCAGACATCTCAGTTCAGAAAAGTGCAGTACTAGCAACAGCAAAGATACTGCGCAGAACTCTCAAGCTCCCAGGGACTCAAGCTGGATGAGGGTGAGAGGGAGACCAACCACCGTGGAAGGTGAGGAACACATAGTACTACTCTTAGATGTGTGCAAAACATAAATCAAAAAAATATTTTTTGGGAAATCACAGTAATTGGCTGGCCTCCCGTCACCCGTGAATTTAAACTGAAAATTGTGTTTTAGCAAGAAACTAGACACAGGTAGTTACAATCAAAATGAGAAAAGAAAACACATCTTCCACATCTGGCTGCTTAGTCTGTGCGTAATCCAAGTTAATTGTAAAGAATTTACCACTATATATGTAGTGACTTCAACTTGACATTTCCACTATATACTCCAATCAAAAGCTTTTTAGATCCACTTTAGTATATTATATAGGATTATGGCACGAATAAAAGGAAATGATACAAAAACAAAGACATGAAAAACAAAAACAGAATTAGCTCATTTTAAACAGTTTGCAGTGGTCCTTATGCATTCCGAACATCCTAATAATTCATCGTGAAAGAATTTATCAGAACAACTTCCAGAAACCGGAGTTTTGCCGTCACAGTAAAGTCAATAACAACTAGCATGCTAACCGCACACTTCCTACCTGCTCAATACTAGTTTTAGTATTGATTAGTATCTGATTTTCGATACTTTTGACAACCCTACATCACTTAAAGGTGCACTTTTGGTTGGGGTCTGTCACCTGCTTCTTTCTTTGGATATGTCATTGCTCTGCCTGGAATGTTCCACAGTATGACATTAAACAGTTCTACCTTGCATTTATTTAATTGCAGTTGGTTTTATAGCTCAAAAATACCTAGAAAAACAGGCATTCTGACTGTGAGAGGGGTCGCCTCTCTACAGATCTAACTTGTAACTTGGTCTGGTTTGGTCCCTATGATGATAGAAGGTTCAATAACATACTGTGAGACATTCTAGACAAAGCAATAACATCTCCATGGAGAAAAGCATTTCATAAACCCTCCACAGAAAAGTTACACAATGCACCTTTAAAGCTATATTTTCCCAAACAAATACACAACTTCAATGCAGTATTTCCCTTTCTTTACGATATAATTTCAGGGTACATTTTCGATGCAGGTATAATTCCGTTTGAAGAGGGCAGTGAATGCCTCATGGTCTGCTGCTTATCTGTATAACACAGACGTATCCTCCAGCAATCCCTCACTGCTCCCCCTGCTGGACCAATAGAAACACAGCAGAAAAATAAAGGAGCTATAGGCCCACAGTGAACAAAACAGAGAAGATTATTTATTACAGTTCAGGTTCCAAGATAAAACAGGAAGAACAAAAATGTATTACCCCAAAAGTAGAAATAATCTCTTCCAAGCAATTCACTAATTAAAGGTGCACTGTGTGACGTTTTTGGTGAATCGTCCGCCACCTGCTTGTCTCCACGGAGATGTTATTGCTTTGTCTGGAATGTCTCGGTATGGCATTAAACGTATCCATCTTGTGTTTACTCAGTAACGTGTTTTTTATTTACCTAAAGACATGCATTCTTAATCTGAGTGGGCTCGCCTCTCCACAGATCTGACATGTAACTTGGCCCTGTGGCGTCACCTGCTGTCTCCGTAGAGATAAATAAGTGTAATGCCATACTGTGGAACATTCCAGGGAATATCTCCATGTACAGAAGCAGGTAATGGACCCTACACCAGAAAAGTTACAAGTAAAAGTTACAGTAATTTTTCCAGTGGAGAGTCCATCACCTGCTTGTTGCCATGAAGTTGATATTTCTTTGCCTGGAATGTTCCACAGTATGGCTTTAAACTTATCCATGATTTTTTTAATCCCATAAACCTTGAAAACCATATGTTTTTATTCTGAGCAGGGTCGCCTCTCCACAAATCTGGCCTTTAGCTTGTCCTTGTGGTGTCACCTGATTGTCTCCATGGAGACTGACATACTGTGGAATATTCTAGAAATCTCGGGATCAGCAGGGGGCAGTTCCTCCACCAGAAAAGTAATGGATTGTCTATTTGCACCGATACCAATACTAGTATCCAATATCAGCATCAATCCAGGAAAATGAGCCTGATCAGGTATCGGTTCCATGATATCGGTTCAGCCTTTTATTGGATGTTATAAGGTGATTTTTGATGTCTAAACTTTTATTCATACAGAGCTGTTGCTTGCTCTGGATAAATAACACAATTGGATCGGTTTTGCAGTGAGGTAACTGTGTTTTGATGGAAATTAAATGCCTTTTTCAGTCCCTATTCTAGTATCGGTTAATACTGGATAGAAACCAGAAGCCAAAGCATCATTATTGGTATCAGAACTGAAAAAGCTGGATCCGTATGAACCAGGCATATGGGCTGTGACTGCATTCTTTTAAGAGGGGGTATTTTACTTCTATGGGGTATTAACTGCTAACACATAACATAGTTAGATCACCATTTTACCTTTTACTGAAAACGCTGTATTTGCTGAAAACAACGTATTCACATGTTTTAGAAATTTCATTTTCATTTGATGTTCTGAGTCTTCCCTACACAATCAGCATGCATCCCGTTAATGAACCTACTGCACATTGCATCAGGTTTGTCAAGTTGCTGAGCAGTTTTGTATGATGTTTTTGTATATTTATGGAGAAATGCTGTGTGGGATCATGGGTGATGTAGGCTTTTGGGCAGAGCACTGGACAGAATCATACAGCTAACCTTGAGGAGGGTTCGAATAGGACCCAAGAGAGATCGCTAGATTACTCAAACATGCATGGATGACATCTAAAACCTCTTTAGGCACGCTTTTGATAACATGGTAGAAACATAACATGGTAGAAAGCTCAAAATGACTGATTTTGCATAATACCCCATCTTTAATTAGAAAATACATAAACACATAGCTCCTTAAAAAAAAAAAAAAAAATCAAACTTTCCCAGCACACTTAGGTTTTGTTTTATAGTTTTGTGCACAATTTGACAAATAAAATGTTACATATTTGATATTTTCTCTGGTAGAAGCCCATTGAAATACACATAGACTTTGGGAGAAGACACTGCATTTGAACTCATCGAGGACAAAGATAAATTATTTCCCAATTAATGAACAGAACTGGGGCTCAGATACACAGCGCTTCAGGTGAATCTCATTTTCTTTCTTCGACTTAATCCAATATTTCAATTTACGGCATCTCCCAAAACTCCAAAAGTAATAGATTTCTGCATCATAAATAATTCACCTGATTGTGATTAAAGCTGTGTACTTTGTGGAGGGAGGAACTGAAAGCTGACAGCCTGTATTTCTGTGGGGACATTAATCACTGTAACACTCCTGAATCCCACTTTGGCTGTCCCTGTTTCCCCGTATAGTGCATTATATCATTTCACGGTCACAGAATTTTGCAGTGGTGTTCAAATGAGTGACAGCTAGAGCTTTTAGAATTTCCCACAATGCTTCAAGATGTGGCAGCGTAAAGATGGCAATAATACACTTTTTTCACCTTAATTAGTCTTAATAAATCAAAAAATGTAATTGATAATGAACACAATTATAAATAGTTTGATTGTAATGAAGTAGATATTTAAGGCTGACTCATTCCCCATTTAAAAGTATATACAATGTCTAATGAGAAAGCAGACAAAACTTTGAACGGAGTTAGATAATGTAATCAAACTGAATCAAATACAATAAGTTAATAAACATAAGTTTGAGTTAGTCCAGTAAGTTCAGTCTAAGTTTATGTTATTTTCCAATCTATATTATAATGTTGTTTCCTCATCACAAACATACCTGGAGTTGTGTTTTGTTTCAGTCACACGTTTGACACACAAGCCCTGCATATTTAGGCTGAGTTCTTCTCTCAGACAGAAAACACTCTGTTCCACCTTGTGATGTCATGTGGTAAAACAGGAAGAAGAGCTCCACTGTGTTTTCAAACTCCATATACCTTCACTAGAATAACTGGGATCATTTCAGCCGAGCGCTACTGAACAAAAGCTAAAAGGTAGCAGTTAACTTGAAAACTGTCGCTTCACGACATCACAAGGTGGAACGGAGCTTTTAAACTTTGGAGATGTAGACAGACTAATAATAAAGGATTACTCAACCATGTGTGAATGAAACAAAACACAACTCCAGGTATGTTTTTGATCAGATAACATTATAACATGTCTTAAAGATGACAAGAATCGATTTTGCATAATAATACAAGACCTGTAAACTCAAAAAAGCTTAAATTATGAGTTATTTTTGTACAGTAAAACAGTTGTCTACGTAAGTCCCCCTTGTGTAATGTCTGACACATGACAGAGCAGGCTTTTAGACTCTTAATAGAGAGACACAGCTGTATGTGTTCTGCATGTTCCATTTAAACTAATGAGCTCCTGATTAAGCTCCTCTCTCTGTGACAGACTCCTGGAAGCACTCTACATGTGTCAGATTAGACATGTAGTTGCACAGACTGAGGATGTTTTTAAAGATGGACTGTGTAACTTTTTGGTTGGGGGTCTGTCACTTGACTTTAAACATGACTGTAAACAGCTCTACCTTATATTTATTAAATTACAGGTGGTTTTATAGCTCAAATTCTAGAAAAACTGGCATTCTGACTGCGAGTGTGGTTGCGTTTCCACAGATTTGACCTAACTTATTCTGGTTTAGTCTCTAGGAAGATTAAAAGGTTTAATGCCATACTGTGAAACATTCCAGACAAAGGAATAACATCTCCATAGAGACAAACAATTTGTCACCAGAAAACTCACACAATGCACCTTTATAAGTGTAATTCTAGCTAAAAAGTAGCCCAAAATAGCAGCATGCTTTTTCATTGTGGATGAAAAACATAAAACACATGTGTTTTCACACTGAGCAGGCTTGCATTGCCACAAACCTGACTTCCTCCTGCGTGTTTTCATGGAAATGTTGTTCCATGTAAAATGTTCCCAAGTATTTGCCTTGGATTAGCCACCATCAGGGGTATGCAGGGTCCATCCCTACCAAAGCAAATATGGCTGCTTATGACTAGTAAATATCACAGGGGACTGAAAAACGATTTCTGCATAATCATTGAGCGAAGCATTAATCTCTGTTAATGTGCAGTGAGAGAAATATATCAGGTTTCTCTCAAATGTCAACTAAATACTCCTCTTAAAAATTATACCACAAAATGTCGGTATTTGCTTTCCATAATCGTAATATCATGACATCTATTCGCACTGATATTCAGCTGTATAGAACTACACCAACTACAAAACTAATCTGACATCAACAAAGATATAAACAACTCCATCTTTCTGCTGGCATTGGACCAGGAGATTTCTTGCAAAGAGGCAAACACGAAGGTCAAAAGATAGCGGAGAATGGTTTCTTGTGAGTGCGGTTTAGGTTAAGCTTTTGCAGAAATATCAAGCCAAAGGTGCTCACTGCAACCCAGGTCAAATCGAAAAGCTATCTGCGGCAGACAATGAATAATAATGGGCAAGTCTGCTCCACTGCCTGAATGCAATACAGATACAGGCCCATATCACAAGCCGCCATGGAAAAGATTGTTATTGCATATGTCTTTTGGCTTCAGTTCAAATGTGGATTGTCGTATCTGTGCATACAATGAAGAGGTGAGAAAATACAGCTGGTTTTGAAATGGAGAAATTGTCATGTTATTACTGGGATAAAAGGGGAATATGAAAGATGCATGAAGCAATAATACTGTTCAGTTGTGTGCGTTGACACATAGGCAGCCATTTTGAAGTCTTTGTGTATGTTAATTGTGTTTTGGCGTGACAGGTTGATGGATGGAAGGGGTTTAAATCCTCGGTGAAAATATAGGGGAAAAAATACAATTGCTGTTTTTATGAGAAATGTTGCAATCTACAGTGTTTTTCAAATCAAGGTCATTTTCCATTCACATTTTTTGAAGAAAATTAAAGGTGTACTATAAAGTGGTGGAACGTAACAAACTAGTAAACTGTACTGAAGCAAAAATGTTAGGTGTCTGTACTTCACTTAAGTACATTTTACAAAATGGATACTTTGTACTTTATTACATTTAAGAGCAGTATCTGTACTTTCTATTCCACTACATTTTTGAACAGGATTGAAAAGTAAAAGTATTTTTTATTATTGTTTAATAGCTGCTGAAAAGGCTGAGGGTTTATTTTAACACATTTTTAACACATTCTTTATCAATATTGCCACATGTGAAGCTTATTAAGATCTCAGAATCAACATGAAATACTTTTACTTTTTACTCTTCAAGTACATTTTTAAATGGGTACTTAATATTTGTACTTCAGTAGATTAGATAGATTTTTTTTCATGTGATACTTTTACTTGAATATGTTTTTCCTCTGGTATCTGTACTTTTAGTTAAAGTAGCAAAATCAATCATTTTGTAACTTTTCTGGTAAAGTGTGTGCACATGCTTGTCTCCATGGAGATTGCTTTGCCTGAAATGCTCCATACTATGGCATTAAACTGACCTATCTAGCATGTATTCAGTTACAGGTGTTTGTAGGGCTAAAAATACATCGGAAAATATTGCATTTTATTGTGAGGGGGTGGCCTCGCCACAGACCTGACCTCCTTCATACTTAAAGGTGAGCTATGTATTATTTGGTGGAAGGTCCAGCACGTGGTTGTCTCCAAGATGCTATTGCTGTGCCTGGAATGTTCCATAATATGACATTAAACTTATCTAAACTTTTATTATCACCATGGATACTAACAGGTGAAGCAGTTTTTTCTTGGCAAAAAAATGGAATGAAAAAAATACAATATAGATACGTTTAATGTGATTAAACATTCCAGACACAGCAATTGCATTTCTATGGAGACAAGCACGCGGCAGACCTATCTCCAAAAAAGTTACATGGTACACCTTTAACATTTGAAAGTTTAAATATGAACTGCTAAACTTTTAAAAGAATCCCATGTATTTCAGCACGTTTGAAAAGTACTTAAGTACAGGGTTAGTACGTTTTATAAACTAAGAATCCATTGAAACTAAACAGAGAACATTTCATTACCAAAAATAATTCCAGCTTTTGTGAGATCTGATTCATTTTTCATCCTGAGCAACTGTGCAGAGATAACAGGAATAATAAGAAATGGCTGAGGGGTTTTCAGAGATATTTTGCAGGCGTGAAGATCCAGGTGCTGAACTTGACCCCATTGGAGACCTGTGTGAGATTAGTTTAACCTTAGATTTAACCCCGGCCCACACAGATAAAATGCCACTGCCATTAATGTAGGGCACCACCTGACAGCAACCTTTAGAAAGAAAGACATGCAGTAAAGGTGAACACAGAAATGCTATAGGACACAATTATAGGTTGGATCTTGCCTTTTACTGTGTGTAACTCAGTCACAAATGACCACAGCAGAACATCTCACCATCCTTGACATACAGAATATTTATTATAAATGAAATACAGAAGAAATCTTCCACTTCATATATGTGACATAACATGAACAACAGCAGAGGAAGATCCTCCAACTGCTTGGATCCAGATGTTCTTGGAGATGTTCTTGTTTTGCCTGGAGTGTTCCACAGTATGGCATTACATATACATTTACTAGAATTTATTCAATAAAAGGTGTCTAGTGGGGTCACCCCTTTACAGATCTGATCTGTAACTTGGCTTAGTGGCATCAACTGCCTGTCTTTGTGAAGATAGAGATGTTTTATTCCAAAGTGTGGAACATTCTAGGCCAGGTGGGGCCCACGGGCACCCATGTGACCTTTGGGGCTGACCCAGTAACCCTTGAGACTTTTTTGTAATCTAATTGTTAAAAATACAGTGACTTCTGTTCTTGTGACCAGTGTTGGGCAAGTTACTTCAAAACTGTAATGTGTTATTTATTACTTGTTACTGTCATTTCAAAGTAATTCATTACATTACAATATTACTGTATTAAAATGTAGGACATTACACTACAATTGCATTACTTTTAAGTTATGGATTTGGCTAAATGTAGCTCATGATGCTCAATTAGCTCATCACACATCCAGTGGAAGGTGATGTGGTATCTGAGCTAAAAAAAAGTAGAATATAACAGCCACAGTGCTGGCTTATGACACAGTACAAGGAATAATCGCAAGAACGGACAAAAGGTCAAAGTCTGGCAATTGTGATAGAAATACCGTAACGTTAGGCCTTCAACGATTTTTAAACATGCAACAAAAAGCACTCACAACAGATGCAAGGAAAATGTTATGAAACTTAAAATCTCTGATCGCAAAGACCGCAGCTGGATATGTCTGCGGACCACAGGCTAAAGTTGTGAACGCGATCGCGTCAGCTGTTTCCTGTCTACAGTAAAACCACTCGCTTTGAGAGTGTTCAAAAGATCAGAGCACTGCACTAGTTTAGATACAAGTCAAAACTGTGTTATTATTGTTTGTGAAATGTGGTGCAAAACTTCAGATACATGATTTTTAAATGCACAGAAGGCTGGAGATAAAATACAAAGGAAGTAGAGCCACTAATCTGCAGCTTCATCCTGATCCGTGTGTTGAGTGGATGTAAACAGACACATGTGAGGAGCTACTCTCGCTTTTTACTTTTTACGCTTCAAACTGGATTAACAACTGCTTTGTGGACTGGGTGTCCTTATTTACAGAGGACCATTTCTATGGATAATGTGGATGAGATGCTGCATTTTAAATTTATAACTTTATGAGAGGTGAGTAGTAAAGTCTTCTCACTATTTTCACTATATACCCAGTTTATACCTCTGTGTTCATCACTCCGTCTGCCCCTGATATTCTGTTTTTTTGGCTGTTGCCATAGTGTTGCTGATGTTTGGTGGTTATGACCTGACAGAGCAGCTCAGAGTCACAATGACACACACGCACACACACAAACACGCACACGCGCACACACACACACACACACACACACGGAGCGCAGCGGCTTCAAAATCACACACAAAGACACAAAGTTGGGTCATGCCTCCCCGAACTCAGGGAGAAGCAAATCGCAGCCAAAATCGGGCAAATTCTCCAGTGGTGTGTGGCGGCCTTTAGCCTTGCTTACCTTGTCATGATTGCTGCCAGTTGCAACAGGGATCTTGCTGATAATTTTTCAGAAAGCTGGCCATTCCACTGTTGAAAGCAACAGCACATCTTCAACAACATACTCCGCCACGAGTCTAACTTCTTGAGGCTGAAGAATTTCAGAGCGGGAGAACATTAATTTTGGCTGCTTTGTGGTTTTATCGCCACTCTCATCCTCCGCTTGCTTCCTTGCTAACTTCATGTTACTATGGCATTAGCACCTCTGTAAATGTTTAGTTAAATTACTGGTGCTATTTTGGGAAGTGAACAGTTCTTCAGGTTTAGCACACAAAGTGCATTAGACTACGATGTTCTTCCTATCCTTATTTTTCACAAACTTAAAGTAATGAGCGTATGCCCATCTGGAGAATGTGCTATCTAACGTTAGATTATCTGCAGGTTCACTCATCTCTCTCTTCTGTCTGACTAGCCTAAAGGAAAAAGAAGTGAAAGATTTTGCGCGGACGGTTCACCGCTGCTGATCTCGCTGTGATTTTAGCGAATTTGTTTGAAGAAAAACAAAAAAAACACCAACAATCCAGGTTAAAATGCATTGTAATGCGCGTTACTGACATTTGTACCAAGTAAAATATTAAAAAAAAATTTCTGTAATGCCTTACATTAAAAAGTGACATAGTGTACATTTAAATTTCATTAAAAGTCTCCCTTCTTTATTTCCTGTGCTTATGTAAAGTAATGCAGTTCTTAATGGGACTGCACAGATTAGGAACACTAATGTCTGGAGCCAGAAAACATTGGATCCTGCTCCAGCTTTCACACCATCAGTGTTTCTCCAGTCTCATTTCCAGTCCGTGTTGAACAATAGAACGCCTGCTCGGTTCTCCATCATTAGCAGCACGCTCAGAATCACAGCCTGACACAGTGGAGTTTTCCCAATCACACTGAAGATGCCAAAACCACAACGCACGGAACTGACCAGCTGCCCGCTAACAACGCTAACGGCTCATTTCTATGCAATTAGTCCAGACATACAGACATGGAAACAAGCATATGCATGTGAATGTGATAGCAAAACACACGGTGCTGCATATGGGCTTGTTGACTGCTTGGCAAAGAAGGTAAAGGGCCAAATATTGTGGACTCAAATGGGAATAAATCAGGTACAGACTTAAAAGATTCAAACATGGACTAACCAAGAGTATCAAAGATCTAAACCAAGACTAAAATGTATTGAACCCATAAGTAATGTAGTCTTAAATATGGACTATACCAGGTCTAAACTATGACTTAAACATCTTAGAAGCGGAACAACTAAACCAAGACTAAACCTGAACTTAACCAGGTCTAAAGGTGGGCTAAACCTGGACTTAAACGAGGTCTAGACCAGGACTTAACAATATAGAAGAGAGGAGTCACCTGAACAACCCAGAACTGAAATTTAACTAAACTCAGTCTAGGGACGTACTAAACCTGGACCTGCCTGTCTCCTTGAAGATGATATTGATCTTCCAGGAATGTTCCACAGTATTGCATTAAACTTATACTAAACGCAACTTCAACACTTTTACTTTTGTCTTTATGCACCCAGCTCCAGAGTGGCCCGAATCTGTGAACGACATGAAGTCTGCTGGCCGAACCTGACCCGAACACTAAATATTTCCTACATTTTTGTGTAACGGGGAGCAAATGAGAGCTTGCTCTTGCTCTCTGACAGTATAAAGAAAATAATTCCTGTGCCCGTCCCAACCCAGGCCCGCACATTTACAGAGGTAAGCAGAGTTTGGATGTTTCATGTGTACTTTTATTGGCAGAATAACAGCACCTGATATGTATCTGATGTTTTACATGCCAAATCTGTGTTCTACCTGCCGAAGTGCTCATCCCGTGACCACTAATCCACATACTCCTCCCTCTCCTCTTTCGCTCTCCCGGGGAGGGCATCTGAATCTCTTGCACGTAGCCCCCTCCTTTGACCATTCAGATCACTGCATGCACGAATCTACTAGTATATGTGCATAAACAGGGCAATCCCCACGCGTAATAGGCATACTTAAAAATATAGCGATAAAACTCTTGAAACAATTCGGCTTTATCTGCATAGATGTGCTGCCTAAATATTATGGAATATTATTAAATTAACATGAGTCATTGCTGTCACTTTTAGTTTTGTATTTATTTATAAAACCTCGTTTAAGCCTTTGACATGACTGCGTGGTGCTGCGTGGATCGTCCCCCTCTGTCCCGTGTGTCTCAGGCAAACCCACTGATTGGCTCATGTTTAGGTAAATCTCACTCACGAGTCACTTTGCATCCTCCTTTTATGGAGAAGTGGAGGTGTGGAGAGGGCGTGGCGTGACGTGGGTTCACGTGTGCAGGTTCAAGCTGCAGGTGGGATCTGTGAAGCACAGAGTGCATGAGTGTGCGTGGAGGGTTTTCTAAATTTTCTAAATCTGGAGTTTGCAAGGCGCACGCCTCTGGTGGCCACTAGGAGTACGCACTAGCTTAGGACAACTCCTACGCAGTCCTTTATAAATGAGGCCCCTGACCTGTAACTTAGTCTGGTTTGGTCTCCATAAAGATAGAAAGATTTAATACCGTACTGTGAAACATTCCAGACAAAGCAATAACATCTCCATGGAGAAAAATATTTGACGGACCCTCCACCAGAAATGTTACGCAATGCACCTTTAACTAAACCTGGACCTAAACCAGGATTTTACCAGGACTAAACCCCCACCAATAAGGACTCCTTGAAGTACCACCAGAAAATGCGTACTCCGCTATACCACTACTGTAATAATAAGTGTCATATGCAGTCAATCCACAGTGCAAAACAGTGCAAGCCCCAAACAATATCACAGAAAGAGGAAAAGTACATTAGGGCCGCAGATCTGCTGGAGTTAATAATGTGTGCTGAAACGACATAAGCCACAGGGAATTAAGAAACCAAAATATAATTTACAGAGCGCCGACCTCAGCAGTTTGGTGTGTGTTGGGAGGAGAGCGGAGCATTTGGAAGATACAATGGGATAGGCCTATTACATTATAAAAGCTACTATAACAACAATAGACTTGAATTCATGCCAGACTTCTCTCCATCACTGATACTGCTACACAAAGCAAATGTAAGCAAAGGAGGTTGGAGAATGCGTCCCTGTAGTTTAGAAATTATTATTATTGTGATTTGTTTAGTTGTTTTGCATCAGATTGGCCTATAATTAAAGTAATAAACCAGGACTAATGGACTTAAACAATTTGTGCTTTTGTCTGCTATATAGTTAGTTGTACCAAAATTACTTTGCGATGCTGCCAAATCCTACGTGTATCATGATTTATAAAATAAAATTGGAGAATGAAGTAAGTACATCATTAGTCTGTCGACATCTACAAAGCTTAAAATGCTCTGTTCCACTTTGTGATGTCATGAAGTGGCAGTTAACAGCTACCTTTTACCTTTAGTTCAGTAGAGATCTGCAATTCCAGGACTGCAAAGATCCAAATGATTCTAGTGAAGGTGTTTAAAAACACAGTGGAGCACTTCCTGTATGACCACATGACATCACAAGGTGGAACTGAGTGTTTTACATTTGAGAAGAACTAGTAAATATGTTGGATTTTGTGGGAATGAAACAAAACACAGCTCCAAGTATGTTTGTGATGAAGTAAACAACATTATAACATAGATGAGAAAACTGCGTAACATGAAGCCATAAACTCAATGCACAAAACACTTTACTATTCGTCAAACCTCACCGAATGAACCAAGCTAATGCTAACTCTATTGGAAAAAGTCTCACCATTTTAAGGTTTGCACTGGGATAGCCTCATAGCCTCATTCCATTAGCAGGCTCTGTCAGGCACAATGGAGCTTTTCAACGTAAAATACCTTAAACCCAGAGACCCCTGGACGAGTGCTGTGAGGAGTTCAGACTAAGAAGTCAACATAGACTTTTAAACAAGACTTGCATCCTGCAGAGAGCTACTCAAGCACAAACACTGGCTAATTAAACAGTTTACTTCTGCCAACGTTGATAAGAGTTCATTATTGTTCACTTACAAATAGGTCTACTGCAGTAACGCCATAAAATACAAATCTTTGAAAGCAAATGTCAAAAGTATGTACCTATAACATTGAAAGTAAGTAGGTTGTGAGGAAAAAGCAACACTTGTGGAGAGAAGTGAAGAGAGTTTGAGGAAGGAAATCATCAGAAAATTCACATATATATAAAATAATTACATTCAGATTTGCACATTTAAGCAGAGGTTAGCCAAAATATGGGCTGTTTATTCCACTCATTATTCTCAACAATATTATACACTGACCCATTGATCTGCAGCAGACCCAGCTGGGCAGCGCAGTCCGCACTGTGACCATAGACGTCTAAAGACCATGTGGTTGTGACCTAACACAGAGTGGACCTGAGAGAAAACTCTTCCCTCAGATGCAGCAAAAGAGAGAGGCTTTGGTTTAGTGAAGAACTGAGACTAAACGCTGCTCTAACACTTTACTTTGGTCTTTACACACCGAGCACCAGAGTGGCTGGACTATGCGCGCATAGCCTACTGGCCGAACCTGACCTGAACCCAATCCCTGCATTTTTGTGTAATGGTGAGCTCTTGTAATTGAGAGCTTGTTTTTAAGGGCTCTCCCTGTCCAAATAAAGGACACAATAATGTCTGTGCCCGTCTGGATCCAGGCCCCCGCACTCACAGAGGTAAGACCCAAGCACGCGCACTCACAAAAGTAAGCAGAGTTTGGATGTTCTGTGTGCACTTTTATCGGCAGAATAACAGCGCCTGATATGTGTCTGATGTGTATCATGTTAAATCCGCGTTCTACTTGCTGAAGCGCTCATCATCTGACCGCTGATCCACGTATCCCCTCCCTCGCTCCTTTCGCTCTCTCAGGAAGGGCATCTGAATCTCTCACACATGCTCTTAGCCTCCTCCTTTGACCATTCAGACCACCACGTGCACCTATCTATGTGCATAAACAGGGCCAGTCCACACCCACATATCATAGGCATACTTAAAATATATATATAGCACTAAAACTCTTGAAACAGCGAGAAAACAATTTGGCCATATTTGCAAAGATGCACTGCATGGCGCACGCCTCTGGTGGCCACTAGGAGTACGCTCTTGCTTAGGAAAAATCCTACAAAGTCTTTTATAAATGAGGCCCCAGAATTTAAACTTTTTTTGACTGTGTATGCTTATGTGTAGACCTGGTTTAGTTCTTGGTTAAACCCAATTTAGTTGTGGGTTAGTCTTAGGTTGTATAGTCCCGGGTTAGACCTGGTTTAGTCCTTTGTTTTACCTGTTTTAGACCTTGTTAGACCTTGTTTAAAACTGGTTTGGTCCTTGGTTAGACCTGGTTTAGTCCTGGTTTAGTCCATCTTGTCTGATCTGTTATCTTGTTTTATTGCATGTTACCATTTTCCTGCTGTTCTTGAACTGTGCATTGCAACACTGGAATTTCCCCACTGTGGAACTAAAAAGGCATATCTTATCTTATCTTATCTATTCATGTGGGTAAAGACTGGGTTAGGGTTAAGACTAACCCTGAACCTAGCTCAAATTGCTAAAGAATTTAAATTGGTTGTGATTGAAAAACTTAAAATGATCCGCATCTATCAGATATTCTTTAGACCTGGTTTAGTCCTGGGTTAGATCGGGTTTAGTCTTGGTTTAGTCATGAGTTAGACCTGGTTTAGACCTGGTTTAGTCCTGGGTTATACCTGGTTTAGTCCTGGGTTAGATCGTGTTTAGTCCTGGGTTTAGTCCTGGTTTAGTCCTGAGTTAGACCTGGTTTAGACCTGAGTTAGATCTGGGTTAGACCTGGTTTAGTTCTATCTTTGTGCACCTTTTTTGGAGTATAGTCCTAGTCCAGGAAAGAATGAAGGGAAATTTAAAAGTGAAAGTTCTCAATCTAATCAAAAAGGCTTGAAAACTTTCTCTCAAATGAAGCAGGTGTTCATATTATGCCTGTTTAAATATCTCTTCTTCATAGACTTTTGTAAGACCCAGTATCCCGTCTATCTCTATCTGATATATGGCAGCAATAACAGTTTCCTCTTTAGGATCGAGTAAAGGCCTTTTAAATATTTGCTTTGTGCACACAACAGCATGTGAACCTCGGAGCTCTCACTGTCAATATTAGCTTTAGCTTCCTACAGAGAGAAGACACTACCAAGACTTAAGCTATTTTTACATAAAAGCCAATCAGACACAGATATGGACGTTTAAAATCTAGAATTTAAAGGTCCTATATTACATGTGAGTCATGCGAGCTTTAAAGGGCCCATGTTACACTGTTTTCTGATCTATGTTCTAATGTTGTTTCTTATCACAAACACACCTAGAGTTGTGTTTTGTTTCATTCACACGTTTAACACACAAACCCTGCATATTTAGGTTCAGTTCTTCTCTCAACCTGAAAACACACTGTTCCACCTAACCCTAACCCTAACCCATACATCTTCACTAGAATCATTTGGATCTTTTCAGTCCTGGAACTGCCAACTCTACTGAACTAAAGGTAAAAGGGGCTGTTAACTTGAAAACTAACACTACATGACATCTCAAGGTGGAACAGAGCGTTTTGAGCTTTGGGAATATAAACAGACATAATAAATAGTGACTCAAACACGTGTGAATGAAACAAAACACAACTCCAGGTATGTTTTTGATCAGGAAACAACATTATAACATGGCTTAGTCCATTTTGTGTAGCCTTCAAGTCTTCTACCTCACACATTTGAGTAACCCTGCATTATTAAGCTAAGTTAACAGCTCCTTTTACCTTTGGTTCAGTAAAAACTGGGAATTCCAGGGCTGAAATTATCCAAATGATTCTATTGTTCTAATGTTGTAAAATCATTGGTTAAAGCTGTAGTATTTGAGTTGCAGGATTTTGGATGAAGTTCCCACCAAAAGTACAATAGCCCCAGTGCACTGCCCTGTCCCAGCCCTTCTTTAAGCTACTGGGGGTTTGTCGTCAATAGAAACGTGCCCCGCCCCCTCCACAATGGACGATCAAGTGTGGGACTAACTCTCTCTCCCTTCCTCTTCCTTCTCTTTATCGGATCTACTCTTTCTTTTCCCCCTTCTCTTCGCTTATTCTCTTTTCTTATTCTCTTATTCCCAATCTCCTTTCTCTATCCTCATTCCTCTTTCTACGTCTATCTTTAAAACTCTATCTTCCCTCTCTCTTTTTCTTTCACTCGTCATCCTCCTCTTTCTCTGTCCAACTCCCTATGTCTTTCTCTCCTCTCTATACCTTCCCCCCTCACTCTCCTCTATCAGATCTACTCATTCTCTCGCTCTCTCTGCACCCTCCTCTCTTCTAATTCTCTCTATTCTCTCTCTCCTACCTCCTCCCTTTCCTTTCTTCATGTCCATGCCTTTCTTTCTCTCTGCAGTTTCCTCTCTTTCTCTCTATCCTCTCACTATTTCCACAGTCCTCTCTATACCCCTTTCCTCTTTCTTTCTTTCTCTCTCTCTCCATTTCCACCCTGTCTCTCTTCCTTCATCTTTTCTTCTCTCCTCCCTCTCTCTTAGTCTTGTACCCCCTTGCATCTCCCTCTCTCTCTCTCCCCTCGTTGTTTTTCTCTTCTCTCTCAATCTCTCTATTCTACCAATATCCTTACTCCCTCTGCCTTACCCTCCCTCCTTTTTCCTCTCTCCCTTTCTTTGTCCCATCCACTCTTCTTTCTCTCTTCTCTCATGCTTTCACTCTCCTTCCACCCTATGTTTCTCTCCCCTCTCTCTCCTACCATCCAAGTTCCTTTTTCAGTCCCCCTCCTTATTTTTTTTTACCCCACTCTCCTTACTCGCTTTTTTCTCGCATTTTTCTTCTATCTCTCCATTTATCATCCATCTCTATCTATCTCTCTTCCTCTCTTTCTCCCTTACCCTCCCTATACTCTCTTTTTCACTCTTGGTTCTCCTTCTCTTTACTCCTTTACTTAACGCCCCCCATCTTTTTGACCCCACCTAACCAGCCACCCTCTCCTCTCTCCTCCTCTCTTCTTTCTCTCCTTACTCTTTTTCTCTCTTACCCCCACAGTCTCTACCCCCTTACCATGTTCCCTCTTTTCCCTTACCCCATCCATCCTTTCCTCTCTCCTCTCTTCTTTCTCTCTCTCCCTCTCCCTCCCTTTCCATCGCTTTCTCTCTGGGTCTATTATTCCACTCAGGAGGGACAGATGCCTTCACGTCCTCTTTGGCATACATCGCACAAAGACTGAAAAAAGAGAAGAAAAAAAAGAGGGGGAGAAATAGTAAAAACTGCTCAGACATGCACGCAGGCGCATAGAAACTCATGACGCCATCCTCCAGTACATCTCGCTACAACTCCAGCTCCAGACTGGGACTATTGTGACGGTGGGAACGAGGGATGGAGAATAGGTGTAGACTGAATACATGGACTTGTATGGGGGAACAGAGGAGAGCAGGTGTGGATGAGAGAATGGGCTATGGGGGAAATCGGTTGGGAGTTTAAAGGTGTATTGTGTAACTTTTATGGTAGAGGGTCTGTCCAATGCTTTTCTCCATCAAGATGTTATTGCTCTGTCTGGAATGTTTCAAAGTCGTCATTAAGCCTTTCTATCTTCATGGAGACCAAACCAGACCAAGTTACAGGTCAGATCTGTGGAGAGGCGACTCCGCTCACAGTCAGAATGTCTGTTTTTCCAGGTATTTTTGAGCTATAAAACCACATGTAATAGAAAAATGCAAGGTAGCGATGTTAAAAGTCATACTGTGGAACATTCCAGACAGAGAAATGACATATCCATAGAATGAACCTCCCACCAGAAAAGTTAAGTATAGAGATACAAATAATAAAATGTATTATTATTATTATTATTATTATTATAGCGCATTTCTAAACACTCAAAGATGCTGAACATATGCATATTAAACACAAGGGACATACAAGTGGAGTGTAAAGTAAACCATACACTGCAAAAAGCTGTATCTAGATAAGTTAAAATGACTTAAATTAAGAAAATTTGACTTTATTTAAGTAGATTCAACTTAAGTAAAAAGTAAAAGTATATACGAATGGAATAACTGTGTGTTTTTTTTGTTTTTTTTTTAGCTTAAAAAAAGATGTACTATATATTTTAAGTCTTGTTCCATTGGTAGATCATTTTACTTGTCAAGTGAATCATGATAAAACTTTCTTAATTCAAGTCACCTTAATTTGGCTGGATTTGAGTTTTTGCAGTGTAAACTATAAAATTAAAATTAAAACTCCTCCACTGTGAAAAGCACAAGTATTTGATATAATTTTAAAGTGGGGCATTAGAGTTTGGTGCAGTTGTAAAGATCCGAAATTACACAAAATTGACTCTTGTGAGCTTTAAGCGTATCATCAAAAACATGCTTGGAGTTGAGTTTTGTTTCATTCACACATGTTTGAGTAATTCTTTATTATTAGTCTGTATATATCTCCAAAGCACAAAATGCACTTTTCCACTTTGTGATGTCATGAAGCGCTTTCAAGGTTTCAATTTTACAGCTACCTTTTACCTTTTGTTTAGTAGCTATTGGCAATTCCAGGCTATTCAACCCGGTGGAGCGCTTCAGAAAATCACATATAATATGGGCCCTTTAAAACAGCAATACAATATTTGCTTGACAATGAAACAAACAAAAACCGCAAACCCCACAACTGTCAAACACTGGACAAGAGAAGAGTTGAGGAGCTGAGCTGATACCCAATCTGAGGAGATATTTTCCGGACCATATCACAGTCAACAGTAAC
The DNA here is from genome assembly GCA_029959045.1 of Taenioides sp. WSHXM2023. Lineage (NCBI taxonomy): Eukaryota > Metazoa > Chordata > Actinopteri > Gobiiformes > Gobiidae > Taenioides > Taenioides sp. WSHXM2023. The sequence continues at coordinate 26,413,432 of CM057099.1, forward strand.
GCACACTGACAGGAGCCTCCACCACTTTAAAAATGCAGGGTCATGAATACCTGCAGCAGACCTGAAAACTGCACCAGATATGGCCCTGTATGGAAGAGAGCAATGGAACAGGAATGAGGAGGGGAAAACTGCAGGTAGAATAGCAAATAAGGATTTTTGTGAATTAAAGGTCCTGTATTACGCAAAATGGACTCTTGTGAGCTTTAAGTCATGTTAGAATGTTGTTACCTCATCAAAAACATACCCGGAGATGTGCTTTATTTCATTCATACGTTTGAGTAATACTGGTTAATTAGTCTGTCTGCGTCTCCAAAGCTCAAAATGCTCTGTTCCAACTTGTGATGTCATGGAGTGGTAGTTTTACTTTTAGTTCAACTGAGATTGGCAATTCCAGGGCTGAAATGACTCAAATGATTCTAGTGAAGGTGTATGAAGTTTAAAAACACTAATATTTTCTGTATTACCACATGACATCACAAGGTGGAACAGGGAGTTTTCTGTTTGAGAGAAGAACTCGGCCTAAATATGTAGGGTTTGTGTGTTAAATGAAACAAAACACATTATAACATAGATGAGAAAATAGCATTATAGAGTTATAAAACCCATTATAAACTTGGAAAGATATAAATGGATTAAATGCAATAACAAATAACAATACAGTGATTCTTCATACTGTAAAATGTTGATATAGCTTCATACTCCTTTTCCAACTGTATTCTAACATTGCCTATTTAAGCTGAGGTAACACATTTTTGCCTCAGCACAAACATATTATAAATTATCGTGGGGGAACCAGGAAGTGTGCGATAAGCATGCTTGTTGTGTAAAACTCTGCTCTGGCCTCTGCAGGTTGTGAAATATGCTTATAAACTCATCATGGTGAATAATTAGGATACTAGAAATTAGGGATGTAACAACAGCCAAAATATCGTGATATCATATCGTCAAAAATCTCACAATAATATCGTAGGCCATCACAATAAATCGAAATATACGTATTTTGGTTAAATTCATTATTATGGTGCAGCATGAGCTAAAAAACAGAACTGCATAGGCCATGATCCTTTGCTGTGTTTCAGTGCAGACTACACGAAAAATAACTCTTATTTAGAACTTTGAAATCTTAATTATTTGGATTATAACAGAACCAAAGTCTTGTCAAGGCATTTAAAGAGGAAAAAGTAACATATTCGCAATTCTGCAAAATACCGCAATAAATATCGCAGTGAGTTTATATCATGAAAATATCGTATCAAGAAATTTGGATATTGTTACATCCCTTCAAGAAATGCATAAGGTAAGTGAGGATATAACTCTGGCTGCTATCCGAAAAACTAGAAAGTATGCCTGCTATCCGAAAAACTAGAAAGTATGGCTGCTATGCTAAAAACTAGAAAGTATGCCTGCTATCCGAAAAACTAGAAAGTATGGCTGCTATCCGAAAAACTAGAAAGTATGGCTGCTATCTGAAAAACTAGAAAGTATGCCTGCTATCCTAAAAACTAGTGTGCCTTGTTATTTCACACTATTAATTCTGGAACTGACAGAAAATGACCTGATAAAGTTTCCCAGACAAATCGTGGTGGTTTCAGTCCATGTAAGTTTAATCAGAGGGCTGGAGCAGATGGAGGTGCACATGACAGGGGGATGTATAGGGTTTCTGGGCTGGGAGAGTTTGGGTTACACCGTTTTAAGCCCCATAGAGAAACACACAGAAACAATGAACTGTTCCACCTCAGCATTTGATAATAATGGAGGAAGAAGCACTCAATTGTGTTACTTCAGTAAAAGTATAGATACTGGAGCAAAATAAATAGTCAAGTAAAAGTATCACATGAAAAAAATCTACTCATGCAAAAGTATTAAAATACCCATACAAGTATTTTGCACAAATTTTGAAATCCTGTAAGGCTTCAAATGTAGTGATTTTGATTTTTTTTTTTTTTTTTTTTACAGAAACAAGTGAATTGATAGATATTTGTTACAGGCTACTTTTGTTTGCTCAGAATATGACCATGTTGAATACAAACCTCTAAGACTTTTCAGCAGGTTTCAGACCTGTTCTCAGATGTAATAAATCTGTAAAAGTACAAAGTATCTACTTTAAAATCTACTTAAGTAAAGTACAGATACCTAAAATTTATACTTAAGGGATACATTGTGTTACTTTTCTAGCAAGTGGTCTGTTAAATCCTTTTCTCCATCAAGATGTTACTGCTTTGTCTGGAATGTTTCACAGTGTGGCATTAAACTGTTCTATCTTCATGGAGACCAAACCAGACCAAGTTACAGGTCAGATCTGTGGACAGGCAACACCGCTCACAGTCAGAATGTCTGTTTTTATTGGTATTTTTGAGCTATAAAACCACCTGTAATTGAATAAATGTGAGGTAGAGCTGCTTAATGTCATACTGTGGAACATTTCAGGCAGAGCAATGACATATCCATGGAAACAAGAAGGTGATGGACACTCAACAAAAAGTTATGCACCTTGAAATTTAAAAGGTAAATAGCAAATCAAATAAGAATTACAAAAAATAAAAATCACAATTCAACTTTTACTGCCCAAATAGTGCAGCCATTGACTTAGCAGTTGTATGTATTGAATTCTTAGAGGCGTTGGTTACACACAGGTTTGGACTGCACACACATACACACACACAGGCACACACACACATTCAGAAACAATGAGCTGCTCGTCCCCAGGCTGTGGACTCCAGACAGACGCTACGCAATTATTCATTTGACCCACGGATCTGTCAACCCCAAACCACAATCACCATCCAACCCGCTGGGCCTGGGACAAAAGCACAGGAAATCAAAGAGGACAGTGTAGAGCTGGGAGTGTGATAGTGATAGCATTGATATACTAGCCTGTGTTATAGTGTATCAATGGAAGTCAACTGCTGCTTCCTGTTAAAGGTCAGTGTAGCATATTCCAAAACTGTAAATCTTTGGTTTGTGTATTTTTAAAGAGCTGGTGGGAGTAGCAGGGAGTTCAAGCCAGACGAACATACAGGAATTAAATGTAGTGGGTAGAGATGTAAAGTAGTTTTTAATCAATTTTGGAATTGATTAATTGGTAATTTTGTATATTTAGGTCACAGTATAATCGTATGAACTAAAAAGTCATAATTGTAATCATTTTAGAAGCAAAAATCTGTATTTCTATTCAATTTATAAAAAAAAAAATTAAACATGAATTTTTGTTTTGTTTCAAGTAACTGTTTATGTCACATTAACTTTCATTATTCATTCATTATCATACACTATCAAGTTGTTTTTCATAAAGCTGGTCACGTACTAGAGGAATGGTGATCTAATGTGAATGAAAGTAAATTAAAGAACACACATTTTGTTTGTGTCTGCTATAGTTAGTCTGTGACCCCAGTGGATCATTATGCTATAATTTGGACATTTTAAATCATATTCATCTAAAATTACTTAAAAGGTTGTATGGAGGATTTTTTTTTGTTTCAAATTGTCAATGATAGCATTATAGAGATGCAGCAGCTTTGTAATTATGATGACCAAAAAACAAAAAAAAAGAATGAAAATCCATCAACTGTGGATGTGGTGGGGCCAGATAAACATTAGCCAATAGATCACAAGGCTATCTCGTTATCTACTGGCCGTTAGGTTGTCAATCAAACTCCCTACACTTCTAGCCTAACTGACTTTTTCCAACTGTAGCTTCCTTGCAGTTAGCACAAAGTTTGTTGCAATGGCAGACAAGAATCCACTACCAGCCCGTTTTGAGGTCCCTGAAAGAAGAGAAGGGGAAAAGGAGTGAAAACAAACTAAGGTGATTCTCGGAGTTTCCTTCCAGCGATGGCGTGCACTGAAGCAGAGGGTCTAAAGACTGATGCATTGGTCGATAAATTACTTCTGGACAGGAAACTTCTGCTTATCATTTGAAAACGTACAGTATAGTTACAGCAGCAACAGCAATTCTGAACGCGCACCGGCTGTAAACAAAAAAAATGATTTATAGCATAAAGAGGAGACAGGAGGAGGCGTTGTGACAAACAGTCACTGGAGTTAGGGTAAAGGGTAAATGAGAAGAGGAAACAACTATAACATGGTGAAAAGCTCTGAAAGGTCCATTTTGCAGAATAGGTCTGCTTTAGGGGGTCAATAATTGTGAGTAATCATACAAATGTGGTGTTTTGTGTGTTTTAATTGCAATCCTAAAATGTAATATTTTGAATGTGGAGTGAAGTGAAGTGAAGTGACAGATTGAACTCAGATTAAAGTCTGGAATCAAAATAATGATAACTTATTTAAAACATCATGTTTTCAAAGTATGCTTTGAATAAAAAGTATGTTTTGATAAACTATGGTTATTATAATCTATTTGAAAAAACACATATATTTATATATAATATATATATAAATTAGTGCTGTCAAAAACATCACACTATTAACGAGTTAACGCAAAACAATTTTAACGGCGTTAATTTTTTTATTGTGAGATTAACGCTCTTTGTGACCTAGTGAACTAGTTTTTTCATAAGCAGTGGTCACTGCTAGTAACGTACTGTAACTGTAAACAGGAAGGAAAATAATTTGTACAAATCTGAGAAGTCCCGGCTGGAGGAGGTGGGCCAAAAAACACGGCACGGCCGCCCATGCACACGCACACGCACGACTTCACCACACAAGCCCTGCGCACGCGCCGATGCCACCCACACAAGGGAAGCACAAAACAAAGTCCGCTCCAAAACATACGGCAAATCCACGCCCACCCACGACAAGGACCACGCACAGCGACAGAAGCCCCCGTCTCTCTCCCTCGGCCGCCCCCACTTCCCCACGCCGCCACCACATCCACAAACCCACGTAGGAACGCGCACCGCAGCAGGACCTACATCGATCCCACCACTCATAGACAATCCTTGCCGCTGGACCCACCCTCTGCACCAAAAGCGCCAGCTCCGCCGCGCGACATGCAAACAAACAGCGCCATGTGGCGATGCTATGGGCTGCGGCCCGGCCGCGAAGGTGCGAACGCGGGGCACGGCACGGCCATAATGTCCCAGCGCGAGTGCGCCCCCTAGTGCAGCAGGCGTCGGGACAGACAAACACAGTCGCACTAACTGCAGATTACTGGACGTTCCTCAGTAATGGAACTACCTCAGGGTCACAGCACATTATTTCACCCACAGTGGGAACTTCAGTCGCTTTAACTGTTCTGAAGACAGAAGAGAAGCACTTCACTCACACTGTTGCAGAGCACTTCATGAAAGTGGAACATGAGAGTGGAACATCCAACACAAAGTGTCTCACTGACAATTGTTATGGTTTGCAATAAAAACACATTTGCACAAAGCAAGTTTTTCTCCATGGAGATGTTATTGCTTTGTATGGAATGTTTCACAGTAAAGTATTAAACCTTTGTATCTTCATGGAGACCACACCAGACCAAGTTATAGGTCAGATCCCAGACAGAATGCCTGTTTTTCAAGGTAATTTTGAGCAATAATACCACTTGTAATTTAATAAATATAAGGTAGATTTCTTTAATGTCATGCTGTGGAACATTTCAGGCAGAGCAATGACATATCCATAGAAACAAGCAGGTGACAGAAACCCCAACCAAAAAGTTACATAGTGCACCTTTAAAGGGAGACAACAGAGCTGGCCCTGTTGAAGCTAACTTTATTTGGATGCAGTCTTGAAATATAGTATATAGTTCTAAATACCCCTAAGTTGGCAAGAAAAGTACAGAAATGGGCATAGTAGCTAAAGACCAGTCACAATATGTAGCCTCATGGAATTAATCACATGCTTGTTACTGTCAACAAATTATAATCCTACACCAAAAACAACTGGTAGAAATATAGGTGAAATCCTTCCTCCCCTTATCCTTATTTATCCTGCTGTTTAATCTGTATACTCTGAACCCCATCTCCACTGCAGCAGTAGAAAAATCAACCCCCCAGCCTCTCCATCTCTTCCTCTTCACATTGAAACTGTGTCTGTAATAAGCCCCTGTCTACATATTTACCCTAATAGATCAGTTTTGCTTCTACACACTATAACGTTTTTGGTTATGTGCATGACTTGGCGATGTTTCTTGCCCGGAGTATTCCACAGTATGGCATTAAACTGATCTATCTCCATGGAGACAAGCATGGGACGAACAAGCTGCAAGTCATGAAATAAGGTCAAAATATGTCCGCTGTGTACTGTCTGCATCTAATTATAAAGCATTTTTATCCACAGAGAATCCGGAAGCACATGCTTAGCATGCTAGTTGTTAACTTTATGAGATAATTACACTCTGGTCTCTGAAAGTTGTGTAAAGCACTTATAAACTCATTGCGGTGAATAATTAGGAAGCTCTGAATTCATAAGGTGTTTTGTTTCATTCACACGTTTGATTAATCCTTTATCTCCAAAACTCAAAACGTTCTGTTCCACCTTGTGATATCATGAAGCAGTGGTTTTCAAGTTAACAGCTACCTTCTACTTTTTGTCATTGGCAATTCCAAGGCTGAAATCATCCAAATGATTCGAGTGAAGGTGTATGGAGTTTAAAAACACAGTGGAGCACTTCCTGTATTACCACATGACATCACAAAGTCAAATTGTGTTTTCTGTTTGAGAGAAGAATTCAGCCTAAATATGTGGGGTTTGTGCGTTAAACATGTGCGAATGAAACAAAGCAAAACTCCAGGTAGTTTTTGATGATGAAACAACATTATAACATATATCAGAAAATCGCGTAATATGGGCCCTTTAATTATCATGACAGACTTACCCAAATTGCTCACCCTAGCTAACGCCACCATTTTCTACTGCCCATCTAAACAGAAAGAACTCAATCTTTAACACAAGTCCCTATGCGCACTGTTCACCATGCATCTCCAGTTGCCTGTGGCATTTTTGTCCAGCCTGTTTAGAATATTTACCCGCTCGAGGGAGAGTCTGTGAATGCCCCATGCTCCACAACATCTCTCCCAAACACAGTATGTTTTGGTCTGTGCCTCTTTGTGCTCCGCTCACCACGTCCTGACCTGATTACCATGTGAATCCTGCCTTAGAAGACCACTTTAAAATCCACGCCACTTCCACATACCAAGCGCGGGATGCCAACCAACTGAATGAAGACAAACTAGAGCCCGGGCTCAAAGAGGAGAAGAGAGGAGAGTGAGAGAAGAGAGGAGGAGAGAAGAGGAGAGAGGGGAGGAGAGAGAGAAAGAGGAGGAGAGAGCTAGTGCTAGAAGATTTACTCAGCAAATGAGAAAAAAGTTTGGGTCTAAAAATATAGGATTAGAAGTTTTCAGATTGTACAGTGATGTCACTCTGTCAGAAAATGGGAGGTAGTATTTATCTAGCTAATCAAAAGACTTAAAACATTACATGATTTCTTGGGCTTAACGGTGCATTGCGTAACTTCTGGTGGAGGGTATGCAACATGTTTTTGTCCTCCATAGAGATGTTATTGCTTTGCCTGGTATGGCATTACATTTATCTATCTTCATGGAGACAAGCAGGTAGGCCAGGTAATCCTGAGGTAAACTCTAGTGTCGCTGCAGTAAACTGTTGCAGTTACTGTTGCTGCAACATTTCCACTGCGCGTCTCAGTGGCCTTGGTGTCTCAGTCAAAGATCTCAGTGCAGTTTAACAGACGGACTGGTCAGGTAGGGTCAGCAGATCTGTGTCAGGGCAATTAGAGGAAAGGAGGAGCCAAAAGTGTCCCTCCTCTGTGTCCTGCAGCATCACAGCAGTGTCCAGGGAGAACCAGGTGAAGACAACAGGAAATCTGCTCTGTTGTTGCTCTGTTGTTCCCTCAAAGTATTTCCTCCAAAGGTCTTGTGCCACATTTTCTGCTACATGTGGTGTAAAAAGTTTGTGGCATCTCAAAATCTGTAGGCCTATAGATACAGTATAATTAATGTCATACTGACATTCCAGGTAGAGTAATAACATCTTCATGGAAGTGGCATATATATTGTAAATGAGAAATGCTGTGTGCTGTCTGCATCTAATTATAATTTTTTTTTCCTCAGAGAATTAGAGAATGTGCTGTTAGCATGCTAATGTGTGTTAGGAAAATTATTGCTTACTTATAAAGTCATTGTGGTGACAGATTTAAATACCCAACAATCAAAACACTACACAAAAAACATGACCGAAGTGGCAAAACCAATAAGAAGTTAGCAAAGTTTAGCCTTCTTCCAGCCACCTCTATGCTAAAAAAGTGTTGCTCTTATTAGCGAAAAACTTTTATTAAATACTTCTTCAAAATTCAAGAAAGGTAGCACAAACTGACCTTACTGTCAAAGATTACCAATGTCTTACAAAAATTCCAGTCCTCGTCTTGCCAACTCACTAAACTATTTGTGGACATCTTTATTCAGTGTTGTACAGGTTGTTCTGGTGAGAAAAGTACCTCAATGGGCAGTGACCCCTGCTAAGATAGTCTGACACAGCACTCTATCTCTCCTCTATCTGCTCTCCTCTCCATCGCCCAGGTCAGCCCCATATTAAACATGTTTTTCTTTCTTTTTTAGGTAATATCGTAGGCGGTCACATTCTCTTGACATTAAATTTTCATATCCTCCTCTTCACCGCTGCCCCGAAAACAGGAAGGAGCAGCAGTCAGATATGCGCCATTAAAATTTTGATGAAGTGGTTGTAAGCCCATTCATTTCACACCGTCATATTTGTTAATGAAAATGAATTATGGATGAATGGAGATGCAGCAAAAGATACCAAACGAGATAGACAGAGATAAAATGTTGGGAGAGAAAGGGATAAGAGAGGCTTTTAGGACCACTTCAATGACAATGTTAAGGGAAAGTACCCTAGTATAGACTATAGTGTCCTCTATGACCTGTCCTCATTTGCTCCTTCTCCAGATCTGAGCCTGGATCTTCATCAAATAGGGATTAGTCTAGTCTGGAGTCTGTAAATGACCAGAGGTGGAATATAGCAAAGCAAAAATAGTAAAATTCGGTACTTAAGTAAAAACTGTAGGTATCTGTACTTTATATGAGTACATTTTAAAGTACTTTTTACTTTTACTTCACTATTTTGAGAGCAGGTATCTGTACTTTCTACTCCACTACATTTTTGAATTTGTATTTTTATTCTTGTATGAGACCTGCTGAAAAGACTGGGGTTAATTTGAGCAAACAAATATTTACAAAGAAAAACAGCTAGAAAAAAATCAATTTATTCATTTGTTTCTGTTGGACAAAATGCAGCACAAATCTGTATCAAAATCACTACATTTGAAGCTTTATTAGATCTCAAAATCTGTGAGAAATACTTTTTTGGTTCATTAGAGCTTTTGGATGATTTCAGCCCTGGAATTGCCAACCTGTCCTTGAAAACACATCAGTCACCTTTCCATGGATCTGACCTGTAACTTAGCCTGGTGGTGTTACCTGCTTATCTTAATTGACATGAAAACGTTAATGCCATATTGTGGAATACTGCAGCCAACAATATTGCTTTACAATGGTGTTGCACGTAGGTCTATAACAATAAATACTATATCAACTGACATTATTTTTAACTTCGAACTTAAAATAATTTCTGACTTATTATACAGATCATATTTACTTGTTGCAGCTGTGTTTTACTACTACTACTACTGCTACTACTACTGCTGCTGCTGCTGCTTACTACTAGTACTACTAACTACTACTACGCTAGAAGCCCATCAATCGCATACCGATCATATTTGTCAGTGAAAATGAATTATGGATGAAATATTACAAAGGCCCTAAACGTTTTATGTGGGGCGCCACAGTCTACTTACCCCCGTCCGGGCACGTCAAAAGCCTCATAACTTCATCATAATAAAAAACTACTTTGAATTTGAAAAGGGACTTTACGCAGGAGGCTAAAAAGCTAGCCTCTTCGGATAACAAAGGCGCTAATCAGCCATAGGACAAGCATGCGTGGCTATAGAAAAGCTGGTATAAAGCTGAAATGAATCTGTGTAGTGAGGGACAGTGGGGGAGAGTTTGCACGCGTTAATGATAAATAAAAGAAGAAAACGTGCAGTGTGGGATCCAGACAGGAGCGATAGAGATGTTAAAATGATGGACAGGACAGACACTATTCATATAGATGTTGAAATAGCAATGTAATGTGTTTTCAAGTATTCCTAAGGGTGTGATGCTAGCTATAGGCACTGCTCTGTCCGAAGCTCTGTTACTCGAGGCCTGTCACAGTAGTTAGCTACTAAATCGACTTAAGGCCGGTTTATGATTCTGCGTCAGGCCCTGCTCATCATATTAGGATCAGATGCAAACATTTCTGTGCCAACCTTTAGCTGTTCCAAGCCGTTTTAATCAATTGTCCGTGTAGTCTTTGTGGAGCAGCCAATCACAGCCCTTGCATTCGGCGGAAGTTCAACGTGTAATCACTTTTTGGCCGAGGTGCATGTACACGGAATGAGCGAGGCACGGCGAACACCGCAAGCTTTCTGATTGGCTTTCATCATTCAATATATGAAAGCTCGAAGAATATATGTTGGGGCTCAGTATATTTTGGGGCTCAGTAATTATCATGTGTACAGTTGCAAAAGTGGGGAGATTTAGAGTATTTTTGTTTTATTACAAAAAGATTGCAGTTGTAAAATGTTGAATGTGTTTCTGGCAATTTATTGGTATATTCTGTTATTTATTTGTTGCAGCTCAGGCCTTTTAATGATACTGTCTATTTAAAAATGGTTTACTAGTGGCATAAAGTAGTTTCAGTATTATCGTTCATCACAGTTTGATAAACGATAGCACTGTAGCAATATACCGTGCTTCAACATACCGTGCTTCAAAATTTTGTTATCATGACAGGCCTATTACTCAAGTTAGACTTTAACTCTGACTTTTGTTTTAATACAATCTGATCACAAAGAACTGACTTAGCTGGAACTACAACAGGTGATGATTTGTGCTGTTAAGCAAGTCCCTCTCACATAACGTTACAGTCACAAGCTAGTGTTAGCCAACAGTTTGTTTTCACCTTTTTGTTGAAAATCAAACACCTAAACAGAGCCATGAAAATGTGTCACAGGCTTTTCGGACAATCTCAAAACTTTTACGGCTGTGTTTGCTAATGTGTGCGTTGTATCACCATGGTAACTGATGAGCATTCCGCCATACACATATAAGCAGAACACCCCCAGCATAATGTCACAGCAAAGTTGTCTAAGCTTCTTGTTAACACAGATAACAATTAAAGGTGTGCTATGTAACTTTTTGGTGGAGGTAAATAGGCATATCCGCATGGAGTTGTAAAGCTTTGCAGAATGTTACACAGTATGGCATTCTACTTATCTATCTTGCATTTATTCAGTTACCAAAAAGTACCTTGGAAACAGGCTTACAATGAACACTGCTCCACAGATCACAATTGTAATTTACCTCCTTGCCCATAGATAAGTTTAATGTCATGCGTGGGGCATTCCAGGCAAAGCAATAACGTTTCCATGGTGACAAGCAAGTGGCAAACCACTGACCTTCTTTCGCTTGAGTAACTTTTTGAACAATTGTACTTTTAATGAGCACTTAGTTTGCACTCAACTAAACAAGATCAATTGCTTCACAGTTACGTCCTCTACCATTTTTTAACAAGGGCGTAATATTAAATTAATCATGGTTACACTGCCAAAAATCCAACACTGACTCTCAAATTTTGGGTGATCACTTTTGCTGCAAAGTGACCCTGAAGCAACCTCTGAAACAGAATACACTTTCCCCAGATTTAAGACTTTTAACAAAGCATAAAAGACAGAGGAAGTTATAGAGAGAGGTACACACACTTGAATATTTTCATTTTGCTAATATTACACATAGATTAACCTTCATAAGACATTGGTTGTATTCTGACTCTGCTCTTATTCACAAGGTCCATTATGCCACTACATGACTAACCACAAAACCTGCATGTTAATAAGTAATTTGATTGCCATTTAAAAGGTATATAATGTAGATTTTAGAATGTTAGAATGTGCAAAAACATACCTAGAGTTGTTTTGTTTCCTTCACACATGTTTGAGTAATCTTGCTGCATTATTAGTCTGTCTACATCTCCAAAGTTCAAAATGCACTGTTCCACCTTGTGATGTCACAGAGCGGTATTTAGTTCAGTAGAGATTGGCAATTCCAGGGTTGAAATGATCTTATTAGTGAAGATGTGAAGATGTATGGCGCTAAAAAACACAGTGGAGCACTTCTTGTGACATGACATCACAAGGTGGAAGTGTGTTTTCTATTTGAGAGCAGAACACAGCCTAAATATGCAGGATTTGTGTATGTATCAATGAAACAAAACACAATGAGGAAACAACATTATAACATAGATCAGAAAATAGCATAATATGGGCCCTACTACCACTAGGCCACCAAGTTAGAGGTCAGACCTGTGGAGAGGCAAGCCCGTAAATATGTCATTTAAATCACAGCTACTTTTATGATTAATACTCAAAGTGCCCTTCATTCGTGTAGCAGTCGGTAATTTTGTTCATATTAAAAATGAACAGCCATAAAAACTCACAGCCTTGCAAGTCAAATTCCTTTTCAAGTTTCTTAATGAATTTAGTGCAGTGATACTCCAAGAGAACCGCAGCTCTCTCCATGCTAGGTCCTCTAAAGAGTGTGCAGATGAAAGCCTGCTCAGCAGCGCTTGACTTTTAATTGACTCGAGGAAATACAAAGAACTATTAAAAGAATCCGATTCAAGTTAGTAAAAATTTGTGGCCCAAAGTTAATTGCGTATATGTTGAAGTTAATGGGGACATGCCTCAGTCAGTGTTGTGTGGATGAAATTGCCCTTATCCATGTTAAAACAATAGCCCATGCAGGTTGATTTTAATGTGAGCAGGATTCAATTTTGAAAGTTATTATCAGCAAGACATATCTATTCAAGTTACAGTAGACATTCAAGGCCCTATGTTACGCAAAATTGACTCTTGTGAGCTTTTACCTGTGTTGGAATGCTGTTACTTCCATTCACACATGTTTGAGTAATCCTTTATTATTAGTCTGTCTACATCTCCAAAGCTAAAAATGCTCTGTTCCAACTTACAATGTCATGTTGCGGTAGTTTTTCAGTTAACTTTTTACCTTTTATTAAGTAGAGATTGGCAATTCCAAGTCACACAGGAACACTTCCTGTATTACCACATGACATCACAAGGTGGAATAGAGTGTTTTCTGTTTAGGAGAAGAACTCTAAATATCCCTAAATATGCAGGGTTTGTGTGTTGATAAGGAAATAACATTATAACATAGATTAGAGAATAGGGTAATATGTGCCCTTTAGGATATAACAGAATGAGCAGAGTCATAAGTAGAGTCCATGTTAAAATGTGTAAGCTCTTCAAATATTATAAAACATATAAAACTGTATTCAGTTCTCAACATGTTAGGATTTTAGACTGTGATTCAAATCAGGCAGAGTTGTACACATAGCAATGCTATCTACTAGTATATGAAATGTAAATTAGAATTTTTGTTCTGTTTCAAATGACCAAAAAGCTTCCTATGGACTGGTGTTGAAAATATGCACTTTTGCTTTAACAGTGGAAACAACGCATCTGGTTCATCCAATGTAACTGCTATGTCCATAAAATATGAAAATAACTAGACAGATCTCATATCAGTAAGCCTATGTAAGTTCACTAAAATAACTTCTTTTGAACATATGACTATAAATAAACTTGCATTGTTCCAGTAGTAGGCTAGTAGTACACCATCATGAGTTATAATCATCATGGTTCACACCGATATCAAAAACACTGTCTCAAGTATTATGAAATTATCTCTAAATAATATGTATTTTATAATATTTTTCTCAACTTGCAGAGGGGAAACTATTCACAGTATGGGTGAATATTTGCCTGTTTATAGGCTATAGATTCATATACGTAGATTTTGTCTTACATTAGTGTACCGAGAATACATATTTTGAAAACTGATTTTGAGTAAGCTCTGTATTCTCATTTGGTATGATTGAGAATATAGTACTTTAATAAAATCAAAGGAATACATTACTGTGCACATAATTAGTGAGAAAAGTAGACAACACTACTCTTGCTGTGAGTGCGTGTGTGGTTTTTCCATCTCCAATTACCCAAGTATCCATCTTTCAAAACTGTGAAAAAATATAAAGCAGTTTTATACCATGTTTTGTCTTTACGCTATAATTTAAATGCAACTCGATATCAATACAGTACCCTGATTGGCCCATGTATCGTAATACGGAACAAAAAAAACCTGAATGCAGTTATTCAGTATTCTGTAACTAAATATGTATGTACAAGTAGCTATTCTTCCCATCACTGATTGTAAACCCCACTAGAACTTGTCATACCCGCTTGCTTAACCACTCCGAGCCATTGAAAACGGTGACAAAGAGAGTGACTCAATAGTTTTGTGTCCTCGTCAATGTCAAAGCTCATTGTCAAGTTTCGCAGCAGCAGAGTTCACCTGACGCGTCTCTCACTAACACACAGTGCTGCGTAACACTGCCCTCTGTCGATACGCGATACTCAAATCCTCCACTCCACAATGCCCCAAACGCAAATATAGGAATAAAAACAAGATATCAAAGTCATTTCTGATCACATAATATTCACATAATCGAAATAATAGTTTAGGAGACAGTCTGTTGCACACTCGCCTTTTTGGGTATCTCTTGTTGGACAAAGCCGTTACACAAAGCGAGCAATCTGACGCGGACAAAATAAGCAGGAATTTAGACATTTGACAAGCTGGTGCGTGTCATTTTATTAGCGATACGGACAATACTTAGTGCCAGAAGTGCTGGCAGGGAATTTGAAACGGTAAAACAATATCAAACACGTGCAAGGCTGTGCGCAAAGGGGACAAGTGTCGCGCGTAAAAGCGACGGGAATTATTGGAAACGGTAAACAAAGATGTCCCTAACAATATTGATAATTTTGACAACAACTAGAGACGGCTACCACCAACATATATAGAGATAAAGAACTAAAATCTATCTTATTTTAAACAGAAAAAAAATCTGTCTGTTTGGAAACAATAAAGGTACAGTGCGTGGTTTTGTGAAGACAATAAGAAAAAACAACTGTTGGTTCAGACATACAAATAATGATAGGACTTCTACTAAATTAGGCCCTACATAGCTGATCACCGTATATTGGTTTAAATATTTAGTTTCCATTAAGAAAATTTTAAGAAACAATACTTGCACTAATGCTGGACTTGTGTTGGAGAACTGGACGTTAATAAACAAACTGTTGTGCACGGTAAATAAATTGATAGAACAGGCTTATGTTACTTCTACGATTCAACAAAACGATTTTATTGTGTTGCTATTCGGGACAAAGTAAGTTGGAGCCAGGGCTAATGTGGCGGGCACAAGCAGCCCCTGCAGCCCACAAACGCTCCTCTGATCCCGGGATGAAACGTGAGCGGAAAGTCAAACCGGAGCGGCATAAAGGAAGGAATGGGGAACAGCGAGCGAAGAAGTGCCCTGAATAAAACGTGGATTGCTTGGATAGCAAATGACAAAAAGACAGGGGACCCAAAGAAGCGTGGCCGTGAAACGCTATCGCCCAGACTGTAGCCTATCCCGCGTAAGGCGGTGGTTTTAATCAATCAAATACGAACTTGACTTGTAGAAAAGCACTGACAGAATAATAAGATCCAAGAATAATACATTTAACAAATTCAAACTAAGTGAGCAGCGACCCATTCAGCTCTTAAAATTCCTTTAAAAGCAAGGTACAAGCTGCAAAGTGGCACCAATACATCCTTAACTGCCTTTCTATCAGCAAATTCAGTTTTTCACTCAAGCAAAACACAAAAAGTGAATAAGTCTTACCTTGGTGAAGTGTTGTATATCCCAAGTTGCTTCCAAAACCGTGCGTAAAGCGCGTGGTTCGAGCGCAAAAAAGCAGCAAGCGAGCAATGATTAAAGATAGGCAGTGTACAGTTGTCCAGAGCCACTGCGTGTGTCCCTCTCCAAGCGACCTGCAGCCAGTTACTGCGCTCCGGCTCTGCTCGCTCGAACGGACGATACCACCGGGCAGAAGAAGGGGGTCACCAAAACGCGATTAAAAAAAAGGGGGAGCGCGTGCCGACGTTACGTACTAAACCCCCGGAGAGAAAGAGAGAGAGGATAGTGTCGTAACAAACAGCAAAAACAAGCGGTGCTCGGCGTGTAGTTCTCAGACGCGGAGAGGGAGCGGAGGAGAGGTGGAGAGGCTTCTGGGAAACGCTCGTGCAGTTGTTTGGGCTCCCGCTGTACCGCGCGCAGAGGGATGTAACCTGGCAATAGGAGTCCGCTGGGTACTAAGCGGTATCCCTCTCCACAACTGGGAGAATACGGCAGAGACCAGTGGAGTGGCGCTTTCTCTGTGCGTAAAATAAAACCAGAACGGGGAAATAATAATGTTTTACAACTGAAAATTGGAACGATGTTTTTCACCAACACGTGGTTTTGTAGAGCAGAATCCATTCATAAAATTGAAGCCCTATCCATATCCTATTCATTTAAAGGACTATATTACGCTATTTAAGTTATACTGTTGTTTCCTCATCACAA
Source organism: Taenioides sp. WSHXM2023 (assembly GCA_029959045.1). NCBI lineage: Eukaryota > Metazoa > Chordata > Actinopteri > Gobiiformes > Gobiidae > Taenioides > Taenioides sp. WSHXM2023. The sequence goes on from CM057099.1 coordinate 26,429,986, forward strand.
ACATACCTGGAGTTGTGTTTTGTTTCAGTCACACATGTTTAACACACAAACCATGCATATTTAGGCTGAATTCTTCTCTCATAAAGAAAACACTCTGTTCCACCCTGTGATGTCATGAGGTAATACAGGAAGTGCTCCGCTGTGTTTTTCAACTCCATACACTGTCACTAGAATCATCTGGATGATTTCAGCCCTGGAATTGCCCATCTCTGCTGAAGTAAAGCTAAAAGGAGGAACTTGAAAACTACCACTTCATGACATCACAAGGTGGAACAGAGCATTCTGAGCTTTGGAGATGTAGACAGGCTAATAATAAAGGATTACTCAAACATGTGTGAATGAAACAAAACACAACTCCAGGTATGTTTTGGGGAGGTAACAGCATTATAACATGACTTAACAAGAGTCAGTTTTGTCTAATATAGGATCTTTAATCTACTGACATTATTGTGACTCTGTTACCAAATATTACAAAACTACCACTTAACAATAAAGACAGCTACAACAGTTAAAGTAAAGGCCACGATAAGAAGAATATACACGATAAAAGTAGAATTATCACCCCAAAAATGAAAAAAAAAGTAGTACAAAGAAAAAGTACCCATGATAAATATTGACCGCCTAAAACAGTTTCACATCTTTCATGTATTGATGATGTGGGTTAATATTTGAACAAACTGCAATACTTTTCAAATCCTCCACAAAGACTTAATTTATATAAAGGTCCAGTTAGTTGTCTAATCTTGATTTCAATTATTACTCTATCCAGTTCAAAAATGTTGTGACTGGCTGACCTGTGCATGCTTTGGAACTAGAGGAAATGTCTGGGGTGGTGGAAGTCTGGAGACTGCTGACTCTGGATAAGTGGAAGAAAATGGATGGATGGCTTTGAAATCATATGTCACAAACATAGACTGTATATATAAATGGACATAGCTAACCCACTAAGTGATCATGGGGACGCTTCCGGTTCCATCGACTCTGGCTCCAATTGATTTTACAATAAAAAATTGTCACCCCTTTCTCTGTAATTGCTGCTGTGAGCCTCGTCATTTTGGCCTTAAAATGTTCGTATAACCTGCTCTACATGATCCTGGTGTTTTTATTTGACTATTTTGTCCATAAATAAATTGCTATTCCTAATATGGAACTCTACTTCAAATTCGCTCCTATAACTGGAGCCGAATGCTATGGGTGACATCACATTTCCTTAGTCTACTTCTTTATACAGTCTATGGTCACTAATAACATATATTAGGTTTATACTTTCTTTATAGGTACATTACAGAATAGAAGTAATCGCTGAAAAAAACCCATGATTTTAGTTGAACCAAATAATTGTGATTCAAATTTTTGCCATAATTAAGCAAGCCAAGGTCCAGTGGTTTTGACCAATGCATCCTGCAGATAAACTGGACCCAGCTCAAGATCTGATCCTGGATCTTGGTCAGGGAGATGTAACTGGAAGATTAGTATGCATGTTTTCCTTTGCTTACCTCCAGTGTCCCTGATTAGAATAATTGTCCAGGTAGAGCCCTGACCAAGCCAAGATCTGGAAATGGGTTCCCATATGCTGCTTTGTTATTCAACCACTGCTCCTCCTGACAAGTTTACCTCCTGTTAAAGGGCCCATATTACATATTATTATTATTATTATTATTATTATTATTATTATTATTATTATTATTATTATTATTATTATTATTAGAGCTTTGGAGATGTAGACAGGCTAATAACTCAAACATGTGAATGAAACAACACCGTGTATGTTTTTTGGTGTTGATGTAATATAGGCCCTTTAAGGATGGGTCAAATGCAGTACACATTCATACAGGACAATCCCGGGAGATATGGCTACCAAAATCTTTCTTGTTGGAGAGACGAGAAGACCCATTTAGACTTTAGCATATTTCATATTTAATTACAAGCAGTCTTTTCAAATAAAATCCAATGGAAAGGAAATTAAATCTATTGTTACATATTATAACTAACCCTTACATTCATGCAAAGTTCATTCCCATTCTACTGGGGTTTATAAATAGTCATAAGCTCCATGGTCCTCTTTGTTATAGGCAATTAGAGACCACTGCTACAGCACAGTTATGGGGCTTAATAAATGTATATGGACCATGCCCATTTAGCGAACCATTCACTGCATGTTTCTTAATAGCTACAAATGCACAGAAATATACTTTGCATCAGTCCTCAGGTTGAATGCTTAGACTTGAAGTGAAAAGGACAAAATGTTTATATAGCAGCTGTCTAAAAGGAACCATTTGAAATAAAGTTAATCAAGAGTCGTTCAATCACAGGCCAATTTGCTAATTAGCCCCCGGTGCAGGGCCAATTCATTACGGTGAAGCTGAAGTCAACAGTCTAAACAAATCATTGGTACAGTAACATATATCTTTTTCAGCTAAAAGCAAAGAATTCCATTGACTAACGTTCATTGATAAATTGCATTTGAAGTGAAATATGAGCTGCTAAAGTAATTCACAAATTACGTGTATTTTAGAAAAGTTTGTAACAGCAGTCTAAACAGCAGTGTTGGCAGGTTTCTACACAATATTCAGCTGTTTGATTTTGCTATTTAAAAAGCCCATATCACACTATTTTACAATGTTGTTTCCTCATCAAAAACATATCTGCAGTTGTTTTGTTTCTTTCACACATGTTTAACACACAAATTATGCATATTTAGGTTGAGTTCTTTTTTCAAACTGAAAACACTCTGTTCCACCTTGTGATGTCATGTGGTAATACAGGAAGTGCTCCACTGTGTTTTTAAACCCCATACACCTTCACTGGAATCCTTTGGATAATTTCAGCCCTGGAATTGCCAATTCTACTAAAGAAAAGTAAAATGTAGCTGTTAACTTGAAAACTACCACTACATGACATCACAATGTAAAACAGAGCATTTGAACTAATATGGCAGGATTACTCAAACATGTGTGAATGAAACAAAACACAACTCCATGTATGTTTTTGAGGAGGAAACAACATTCTATCATGACTTAAAGCTTACAAGAGTGAGCTTAAAGTCCAATAAGCGGAATGTAGGACCTTTAAATATTCGTTGTCAACTTGCTAAATAGTGACTGCTATTGTGCACTAAACTATCGAAAAGTCTAAGCTACGTTAAAGCTAAGTTTGTTGATCTCTAAAGGAAAATTAGTATTGTATTTGACCCACCCTGTCAGATGCAGTAACCGCCAGAGTGCTGCACCCAGGGACCCATATCCAGAGCTTGAACTAGGTTTCTTCCAGTTTTGTTCATGTTTTGATTTGAAGGAGAAACCCAAGGAAACCCACCCAGACACAAAAAGAAACATACAATCTTCACATGTCACAGGGGAGTCAAATACAGAACCTTCTTACTGTGAGGTAAAAGTGCTATCCACTGAGCCACTGTAGCCTAATCAGCCTATTCTTTGCGTCCCTAAGTTGAAGATATTATTGGTATGATGAAAAGTGACACATAATGAGGTATATCCCTACTTCCATCAGTAAATCAATGTTTATTTATAAGGCCCTTTACAACACTCAAGGTGCTCAAAGTGCTTTCCAATCACATCAACAGTAAAATAAAAACACATTGTGCAAAGTGTCATTGCATTACTAAGTGTGTAAAGATAAGTTTTGGGCCTGGATTTAAACAGGACAAAGTCTGTGATAATGTGCATATCGGGGGGCAGTTTGTTCCAGCGTCTGCGGCCAGCGACAGAGAAAGCCCCATCACCCCTATGTTTGAGCCTGGCTCTGGGGACTTCCAGTAGAAGCTGGCTGTTTGACATTAATGCTCTGTTTGAGTTGTGGACAGACAGGGGTTCAGTCAAATAAGGAGGGGCAAGGCCGCTAAGAGCTTTAAAAACAAATTCCACAAATCCATTCCATACAAAAAAAAAACATTACAAGGATTACAATTTTATCTTAACATGCTCTGGATAATGATCAGAGGCTAACCAGGCATGTTGACACCTAAAGGCAGTGGGCAGGTCCCTACAAGCAGTGGGTGGAGTTGTAGTGTTGGCACAGAGACGTCATTCATGTTCATGCAGGAAGACTGAAGTCGAGGGACTCGACTGAGAAATAGAAGAGAAATAAATAGGGTACATAAGCAATAGGCAGATAATAGATATGGTACATGGGTAGCAATGAAAAACCAATGCTGTACAGGAAGGCTAAAGAATTTATTTTGAATTGAGTGACTTTCTACTTAAAGGTGCACTATGTAACCTTTCTAGTGGAAGCGCACCACATGCTTGTCTCCATGGAGATGTTCTTGATTTGTCTGGAATGTTCCACTGTATGTTTTTTTTTTTTTTTTTTCCCCAAAGAAATAAACAAGTTTATGCCATAGTGTGTGGAACATTTCAGTCAAAATAATATCATTAAACAGGTGGCTGACCCTCCACACAAAAAGTTACATAGTGCACCTTTAAGCTAGCTTGCAAGCTGCCCACACAGCATATAAATTGTATGTATTTCTTTTATTTTCTAAAAGCTGTAGGGAAAAAAGGTACATAGCTAAATGTATGGCACATAAAATGCATGCTTAAGCCTATATTCCTAATTCAGTAGCCTACATTTGTGTTGCTAGTTAATTCAAATTTAGGCAGGTAGCTTGTTCCTCATAAAACATCATGTATAAGTTAGCTTGTTGTGAAAATGAATAGTCACCATGCAAAAAGTTCCTGAAGCTAAGAAGAAGAAGAAGAAGAAGAAGAAGAAGAAGAAGAAGAAGAAGAAGAAGAAGAAGAAGAAGAAGAACAAGAATAAGGTCCTTTTATACCATACTCTAGTTAGTAAATCTTGTTCGTTTTGTTTTATGGCGGGTGGAACTCTAGTACATCTCTACCTGAACTCACCTTTAGCGTGGCGCGCCGTCGTGGAAAACTACATCTCCCACAATCCTAAGCTCCGCGCACGAGAATCCGTGGGAAACTGATTGCGCATGCGTATCCAGACGTGGCAACGGCATCATGGCCTCTTGGAACCGCCACGGGAGTCGGATGAGAGAGGCGAAAATGTGGCTTTTGGTGCTTCTGGTGAGTAAACCGATCCGTGCGCCGTCTAGCGATCATCCTCACGGTCTTGTGTCTTCATTCAACCCGGTGCAAGGAGCGCCGCTGTCGGCTGTTCTCTCCGGGAAAGCGGGACACTGCCTACCGCTATGCACCGCGTATCCTCCTAGCCTGGTCCACACTGGCTGGAGGTAAAAGTTGACAGGCTTTCACTGAACTTGGTGCTTATATTTCGGCTTATGTAAACAATCAGAGTCGACGTGGTTTACGTTATGAATGCATTTTGCAAGTTTTATTGTGCAGTAGTGGTAAAGGTCCCCTCCCCTCCTTGTGAATGAATGATAGATCAGCCTTGTCTTGTAAACTTGTTTGAATGAGACTCCTGATTGCGGTTGGATAGGCTGTTGTCGTGGTTTTAGCTCTTATTTTGACTCGCAAAGGGAACCAAAACTAGCATTCAACCTTTACATTTTAACCACGGCTTTAAACGTGTGAATTACGGCCACATACTTGTATTACTACAAGTGCGCTTTTGGTTAGTGGATCGGATCACGTGATTTCCAGAACCGCTGGGTCATCTTGGCATCTGTGAAAGAAATATTCAATAAACTTGTGTGATTTGAGACAGCTATTTATTTGACCTTATTTAGTTGGAAAGAGATGTGCAGTCACACCCTGCAATGATAAAGACTCCAAGGATAGGATAGCAATATGGATAGGCACAGTCATTGTATTTTGAATAGGTCTAAACTTCAGTGTTAATATTTTGTTAAACAATATTGAAATTCAAGGTGCAGGCTGCAGTATTGTTGTAATGATTAATTGACTAATCGTGAAAGTAGTTGTATTTTCATAATGGTACTGTTATCTAGACAATACATACACGAAAAATATATTTTTTATAACAAAGCCAGCAGCAGTATTAAATCATAATGTCAAAAAATAAGTAACTGTTTCTGATTTTCATTAATAATACACTTCATAAATCTGCACTACTTATAAGATTTCAGTCACCATATTTCATCCTCTCTTTTTTTTTTTTTTTTTTTTGGTTGATAAGTCTAAAAAAAAATCCAAAAATGAATCCGTACACTTCAGTTTGCAATGCAGACGTAGAATGGTGACTTGTTTTTATTAGCTATTGCAGTTCATGTGGAATGTGCATACCTTATAGGATGGATCGCACGGCTCTCTCAGGGACGCACAAAATGTACCACTTATATGGTTTTTAAATGCTCCTATGACTTTAAAGGTGCATTATGTAACGTTTTGGTTGGGGGTCCATCACCTGCTTGTTTCTATGGAGATGTCATTGCGCTGCCTGGAATGTTCCACAGTATGACATTAAAAAAAAAAAAAAAAAAAAGGCATTCTGACTGTGAGCGGGGTTGCCTCTTCATGGATCTGACCTGTAACTTGGCCTGGTTTGGTCTTCATGAAAATAAAAAAGGTGAAACATTCCTAACAGAGCAATAACATCCCCATGGAGAAAAGCATTTGGCGGACCTCCACCAGGAAAGTTACACAATGCACCTTTACGCTAACCAGTTTTAGATGTTTCTTCCTATAGTGTAGTAACAGTCTCTCCATATTAGGGCTATAATCGACTATAGTCAACTTCTTGTCCCATGTCCCGCTAAACAACTAAAAACTAAAACTAAAAAGGGGGCGTGGCAAAAGATCTCAAACCTATTATCTGACCCAAACTGCATTCACAAGACATTCAGACAAAAACGACAGTTCATGCAAAAACAACCATTTATACACAAAAACTACAAAACAGTATTTATTTAAAGACAGATTGCACTTGTGAATCATGAATTTAATCTACCTATTTACATATAAACACCAAAAAATACCAAATCTTCAGCTAACTCACTCACTTCTTTCTGCTATTCCTAAAACTAAAGCCTGAACCTCGAGATCCCCATAGGTTTCCATAGAGAAGACTGTAGTTTACTATGAACTCCATTTAAGTTACGGAAGACTGCTTTGTTTCAATTTCTCCTGACCTTTTCGTTGTCAGCCTCCTGCTAGGCTGCCACACAAATGGTACAGTTTTAGCCTTTGCTTACACTTGCATCAATTATTTATATGCACATAGATTTAAATGTGATGAAGCCGATTTGTATAGTTTAGACAGTCATCATGTTTATTTGCCCTTAAGAGTAGAATGCCTTGTATGCCTGTATTATGCTATTTCTTATGCTAGTCTTATATAATGTTTTTTCCTCATTTTTTTCATTCACACATGTTTAACACACAAACCCTTCATATTTAGGCAGAGTTTGTCTCTCAAATAAAAACACTTGTGGTAATACAGGTAATGCTGCGTTGTGTTTTGAAACTCTGTACACCTTCACTAGAATCATTTGGATAATTTCAACCCTGGGATTGCCAATCTCTACTGAACTAAAGGTACAAGGTAGCTGTTAACTTGACAATTACCGCTTCATGACGTCACAAGGTGGAACAGGATGCACAAATCCAATACTGGTATTGGATATCTGCGCCAATATTGAAAAGTTTGGTGGATCCGATATCTGCTTCCAAATACTGGTTCAACTGATATCCTGGTTGGACATAAACTGATGTAATAGTACTATTTATTGGTCATAGTCGGTCCAGAAAGTTTCATAATGTTTGAACTTTTTTATACAAAGCTGTTCTGTAGTTACCTCAGATAAAGCTACATAACACATTTGGATCAGTTTTATCTTGTTTTAGTTTAAAGAAAAAAAAAAAAAAATACTGTATAATTTGGAATCGAAAAAGCTGGATTTGTGCAGAACAGAGCCTTGAGAATTTGAGATGTAGACAGACAAATAAAAAAGGGTTACTCCAAACAGGTGTGAATGAAACAAAACAAAACTCCAGATATGTTTTTGATGAGGTAAAGGCATTATAATATAACGTGTATTAAAGCGCACAAGAGTTAATTCTGCTTAGTAAGACCTTTTTAAATACCAACATTTCCTTGTTGCATTTACTTTTTGTTTTTTTCAATACTTAGTGTGGTCAATTTCTATCCATTTAAGCCTCATTATCATTGAGTATCCAGGGATGTGATCAAATATTCTCATTTTAAAGTAAGCAGTGAAGGTCACATCACAGCAAGTGGTCCCTAGATCTATGAATAAATTGTTGCATGTACAGTCCCTGACAAAAGTCTTGTCGCTTATCCATTTTGTAGAAACAAAAGCTTATAACCTGACTTTAAATTAATCGATTGGTTTTAGAAATGTCTCATATGAAAGCTAAAACCCTCCCAAATTATGCTCAATATACTAAAATAAATTTGCTTCACTGAAGAAAGATTGATCATTTAATGAACACAGAAAGGTCAGATTTTGGCAAGACAAAAGTCTTGTCGCCTTGTCATATGATGCACCCAATCCTAGATTACAGCCTCACCTGTGATCAGTTACTGATCAATCAATTAGTGGGTGTGTATAAAAAGAACCCCAGCACACCAGACCTTCACATCAACTGCAACTTGACCTCTGACAACATGCCTAAGATCCATCCTGAGACCAAAGCGTTAATTATCAAGAGGCTGAAGACCAGATCCACTGCTGAGGTGGCTGACACCTTCAATGTGTCTCAGCGTCAAGTACAAAGAATAAGAAAAAGATCTGAAAAGACTGGAGATGTTTTTGACAAGCCCAGGTCCGGCAGACCCCGCAAGACAACTGCTCGGGAGGACCGTTTGTTGATTCGAAAATCCAAGGCCAGCCCCTTTTCCACTGCAGCAGAGCTCCACCAGGCCTGGTCACCTCAAGTCCCTGTGTCAACCAGAACAGTTTGTAGAATTCTGTCTCGAAATGGCCTCCATGGTCGAATCAGTGCACAGAAACCAGCATTAAACAAAAGTCAATCAGAAACCGTGTGGCATTTGCCAAGGCCCACAGCCTGCTAAAAGGATGGACACTGGAAAAGTGGCAGAAGGTGGATTTCTCAGATGAATCCTCGGTTGAATTACATCACAGCCGCCGCAAATATTGCAGGAGACCTACTGGAGCCCGCATGGATCCAAGATTCACCCAGAAAACAGTTAAGTTTGGTGGCGGAAAAATCATGGTCTGGGGTTACATCCAGTATGGGGGTGTGCGAGACATTTGCAGGGTGGAAGGCAATATCAATAGCCTAAAATATCAAGAAGTATTAGCTACCTCTTACATTCCCAACCATAAAAGGGGTCAAATTTTGCAGCAGGATGGTGCTCCATCGCATACTTCTATCTCTACATCAAAGTTCCTCAAGGCGAAGAAGATCAAGGTGCTCCAGGACTGGCCAGCCCAGTCACCAGACATGAACATCATTGAGCATGTCTGGGGTAGAATGAAAGAGGAAGCATGGAAGGCAAAACCAAAGAATCATGATGAACTCTGGGAGACATGTAAGACTGCTTTCTTTGCTATTCCTGATGACTTCATCAACAAATTGTATGAATCATTGTCGAACCGCATGGATGCAGTCCTTCAAGCTCATGGAAGTCATACAAGATATTAAATATGGATCTCACAGCACCACTACTTAATTCACTGACGTTATGCAACATATTTTTGTATTTGAAGTAAATTATTTGTTCAATTTTCTGTAGGCGACAAGACTTTTGTCTTGCCAAAATCTGACCTTTCTATGTTCATTAAATGATCAATCTTTCTTCAGTGAAGCAAATTTATTTTAGTATATTGAGCATAATTTGGGAGGGTTTTAGCTTTCATATGAGACATTTCTAAAACCAATTGATTAATTTAAAGTCAGGTTATAAGCTTTTGTTTCTACAAAATGGATAAGCGACAAGACTTTTGTCAGGGACTGTATGTGCTAATATCCATTTTAAATGTCTTATAATTAGCATTAGTTGTGCTTTTTTACACTTGGTTGTATAGCATTAAAACAATATAATTGGTGAAAAATTAAGTGAATCTAATACATTTTTAATATGTAGGGTACAGTGGTTTATTTCAAATGGGATGACTCATTTACAGGGCTTTGACAATCATGGCAAGCTAGAATGCTGAAATAACTAAAGAAATCTTTATCTTTTTTATTACCAACATGCAAGGGCCCATATTGTTTTTTTTTTATATCTATGTTATAATGTTGTTTTTTTCATTACACACTTAGCTGGAATTGTGTTTTGTTTCATTCACGCATGTTTAACACCCAAATCATACATATATAGGCTACTTTCTTCTCTCAAACTGAAAACACTGTACCATCTTGTGATGTCATGTGGCAATACAGGAAGTTCTCCACTGTGTTTTTAAACTCCATACACCTTCATTAGAATAATTTGGATTATTTCAGACCTGGAATTATCCATCTCTACTGAACAAAAGGTGAAATGAGCTGTTCATTTAAACTACTACATGACGTCACAATGTGGAACAGAGCTTTTTTAGCTTTGGAGATGAAGATGGACTAATACTGAAGGGTTACTCAAACGTGTGGATGAAACTAAACAACTCCCAGTCTGTTTTTGAGGAGGTAACAACATTCAACATGGCTTGCAGCTCACAAGAGTCTATTTTGTGCATTATTGGACCTTTAAAATGGTCTCTCATAGGGCTGCAAGAACCAACTATAATAGCTCACTCAATTAACAAATCATAAAGAATACACTGATATACACAGCATAATTTTGTCTGCAAACAGTATTGTGTCTAATCAGTTGTAAAACTTTCTAACTCTGTTTCAACTTCTACAAATTTCTACTTTTATGTTCTGAAATGCAAATGAAATTCTTAGATCATTTGCTCCTGGATGGCTTTAAAATATGAACTTTGAACAAATTCCTACTATCAAAACAAATTGCAAATCATATCACAAGTTTGTGAGAAATTATCAGTATTTTTGTAATCGTATAAGTATTCCTCCCTTTTTGCTTTGCTGCCTGTACAAATAAAAATACTTATGCGTGATTTGCAAGTGAGTAATTACTGCATCATTATACAGTATTCAGACTGCCCTCAAGGTGACAGGCTGCTGTTGGTGTAATCGAGTTGCTGCTGTGTATGGAGGCTCATATCTGGGTGGAGCACTTGGTTTTTCCACATTTATTGAAATCTAAGCTTCTCCACACACTATCATAATGAACCATGAGGCTTACTGTACCACCCAGTCCCTTTACTGCAGTTATATCCAAGTTATTATATTTTTACTGGCCACATAATCAATATATGTCCTTGTGTTGTTGTGAGGCCTTTATACTGTATATTGATTTTAAAAGCAGCAGACAATAATGGCATTTACTCAAGAGGGAAGGGACAGATTATTTAATACACTTATCATTGTCAAAGATGGCTATTGCTTACTATATTTCTGTGGTAACTTATATAAAATATTTAAGCCCTTAAGGATGCTAGTGAAAAACCTGTGCATCGCCATGGAGACAAGCAAGTTACAAAAAGCCTGTTTTTATCTATTTTAAACCATATTGTGGAACATTTAAGGCGAAACAGTACGATTTTCATAAAACAAGCAGGTGTCAGACCCTCCAACTGAAAACATTTTAACTTGGCTAATTCTGGAAATTTTGGAAATCCCTATGCAGATGTGGACCTGTCACGATAATTACTATATCGACTCGATAACTCGTAGAAGGAACAACAATGTTTTGGGTCAAATTGTTCTTTAAACTAGTGGGAAAAGTCTTTTATAGTTAGATTTGAACTGTAGAGGGTTGAATCCATAACTAACACAAGCTACTTTTCTTTTCATTTTTTTCAATATGTCAGAATTGTTATTGTGACTTGGGCTGCAACGAACGATTAATAGAGAATATTGCTGAATTAGGTGTATTATTGATGAAAATTGTGACATTTTGATTTAATACCAGTGTCTCTGTGGCCTGTGTTTTATATAAGGATGCCCCTATCTAGCTTTTCCAAGTATAATACAGATAACGATACATTGACTTTTGGTATCTGCCAATATCTAATTTGAATAAATACTAGTGTAGGGACTGAAAAAAGCATTTTATTTCCATCGAAACACAGTTGCCCTAGGACACAATCTGTTTATCCAGCAAACTATTAAACAGCTTTGCGTGATTAAACTTGTTACACCCAATAAAATGCCCAACCAGTATATCGACTGAACTGATATCATGGAGCCGATACCCAATCCAGCTAAACTTCATGGATCATCTATATAGTCCAGATAGCAATTACGATTATGAAAATACGATTACCATGATCTTTTATAGATAGTGGTCTAGTCATGATTAGCAGATTTAATCATTGCAGCCCTAGTCGTGTAAGAGCTATAGTTCTGTTTACACACTGCGTGGTTTTAAGTCTGTATAGATTCTTCCTTAAGTTTGCAGCCATAAATCAACCTTGTATTTACTCATTATTAAACATCTTGAGATAGTCCCTTGCTATCAGCCCCACTAGAGCATTACTAAGCTCATTAGTTTGGTCCAATCTCCGAGCAGTCAGAGGTAAGTGCTGATTCAGTCGTCCCAAAGAAGTGCACTTCGTCCTGTTGTGCAGATGGAGGCTGTGGGCCAAGCACCTGCTGTTGACTAAGCATCCTACTTTTATAGAAACATGACCAAATGTACAGCCGCTTTATGGAAGGAAGGTCAATGTATAGAAAGTCAGTGTGTGGATAGCTTCTAGCTTTGCTTTTTGCATATAGTATAGTGTTGTCACAATACTAAAATTTCCAGCGCTATTTTGATACTAAGGAATAGACTCGATACCAATTCTGATATCTGCATAATCCCTTAGTCATCCAGGTATGGTCCATAGTGATCCATAGGCATATCCTAGTCTCGACTGATTTTTTTCATGGCCGATACCGATGCCAATTGTTTACAATTTAAGTGTTCAAATAAAACTTTGTTGGCCGCTAATAAGTGCAAATATGGGTCTGATGTATTGGCCAAACGATAAATCAGTCTATCTCTTCTATGTGACATATATTTATATATATATATCACATATATTTGTTCTGATACAGCTCAAGATCATTCTAAAGCTATCCATTAAAAGTTTTATTATTGATTAGGGTCTGATTTTAGATAAATTTTGATTATTACCATATACTGCCTTATTATCACTTTTTTAAGTTATTCAGTAGTGACTTTTTGGAGGTAACTTAAGCCATCTGCTGCTTCTGAGAGTTCACACGTCACTCTGATTGGTTCAATCCATCCAAAGCAGAAGCACTGAATCACCATGAGGATACCACAAAAATAGCATATCTTAAGGAAAAAGGAAAAATAATTATTTAACATTTATGAAGTGACAGTTGCCATGATGATGGTATTAACAGTTCCAAAGAGAGTCCAATAGCCCAGACTTTGGGGACACAATATATGTCTGCATTTTCTTGTTGCTATATAATGCTTCAAAATGAGAGTGCATTGACTGAGCGCTGCCAGTCCACTCCGGCTTCACTATTTTTTTTTAAAACCAACTTGTTTATGCAATACAATTGACATATTCACTGTTTTGATGATTAAAATCGATGTATTTCATAATTGACTTTGCACAGGAGGTGATTTAACAAAGAAATATTGTTACTAAAATGTATTTGGTTCTTAAAATACAGCAATTTATCAAGTTTAATATATTGATTATTGCATGTATTGCCATATTGTGATAATATCTTCTTGTCAGTCGTGTATCATGTATTGTATCGAATCGTGAGGAACCCTGTTATTCCCAGCCCTAATGTAAATTATAGCAATGCACCAAAGGGTTTGTGAGAGCTAAATATAAGATGGATTTATTTATTCCTTTTCATATAAAATCAGACAGATACTCCAAAGGCTTATATTACACTATTTTTCTGATCTATGAAAGTTCTTCTCTCAAACTGAAAACTCTGTGCCGTGTGATGTCATGTGGTTATGCAGGAAGTGCACCGCTGTGTTTTTAAACTCCATACACCTAATCATTTGGAGGATTTCAGTCTTGGAATTGTCGATCTCTGCTGAACTGAAGGTAAAAGATGGCTGTTTTTGTTGTAACTTGAAAACCTCTACATGACATCTTAAAGTGGAACAGAGCATTTTGAGCTTTGGAGATGTAGACAGACTAATAATGCAGGATTACACCACACACAATTCTAGGTATGTTTATGATGAGGTAACATTCTAACATGGCTCAAAGCTCAGAAGAGTCAATTTTGTGTAACATAGACTTTAAAGTCTATTAAACTCCACAGAACTGAGAAACTACCAACCACATTTTTCCAATTTTATTTTCAGCCTTTATAGATTACACTTTTCCTTTGACATGCTGAATTCAAAACACTAAGGTAGAATATAAGGTTTGTCTATAAGTCCTCCTTTAGAAAGCGGTGGCTGCCAACCGCATGTGGTCTATAGGGATATCAGCTCTAATGTGTCTAAGCTGTCTTTTTAAATGTAATAATATATAGTGTCAGAAGCCATTTACATATTTATGAATGGTTAATAAACATTGTTGTTATGGATTCAGAAAACAGATCTGCACATGCTCATTGTTGCAAATAAATATGCACTCGAGCATTTCACAAACATTTCTTCTCGTATTGAATGTAAATGTCAGGAGGATGGTATGGCATTGGCAATAACAGCCATGTGTTATAATGGTGTTTCTATTCGCAGGTTTCAGACCAGTGCAAGCTTGGACTGTTACTATAGCAATTAACAATTCAAAACGTATGATATATATATTTTTTATGCCCATATTTTGACTTATGGAGTAAATGGAGAAATAAAAACACTGGATCATGTCGTCGTGTTATACAAATGTTAATACATGTTAAGGAAAGTAATGTTAAAAGCTATTTTAGGGTGCACTCACATTAACCAATCGATCGTTTGGACTTTGGCCTGGTTGAAGGCGGTGGGTGAAAGCATGGCACGGTTGGTCGCACACACGCACAACTGTAGTATACGAGCCCTGTGTGCGCGCTGATGTGACTCATATGAGGAAAACTGAATAAATGTACATCCACACTTACCTTCAATAACTGTGGACAGCGTCTGTGAGCACTATTACATCATAACCATAAACTCTCAGAGGAGTGCATCGCAGACTCAGATGTGCCTCACTGTTTTATGCCACTTGACTTCTTTTCTCTGCAAAAGTGAGCTGTGTGATGACGTCATCGGGCTGTAGCTCTGTTCAGTTGTGCAGGTGTGAGTGTGGGACATAGAACTCTCCACAATCGAGCTTCAGCGTGGAGCAGTTCAAAAGTGTGAGTGCGCCCTTAATTTATTCTTAATAAGACAAATTTCAGACCATTAAAAGTGAAAAAGAGTGTACTCATTAGCCTGCAGATTGGTGGCGTGAACCCCGCTTCTTTTGTGTCCTTGGGCAAGACACTTCCCTCCCCATGCACAAACTTCACCCATTAAACTTTCTAAAACACATTGTTGCCTGCATGAATGAAACGGCACACAGTTCCGTGTGGACAGTGTACTTCTTTGCTACTGGAGATACGATCAGTTATAAAAAGAAGAGCAATAAAGTCTTTGTGTGAGATGTGAGGCGAGCGCGATAAGTAACACATTTGGGGAAAAAGGTCAAGTGTTTCATATCCGCCAAGAAGAGAACAAAAAGCAGCCAGATTATGAAGTGGCACTGAGCTACGAGCCGATAAGTACACAGAGCTTTATTAAGGACGCCATGATGAGAGCTGATAGAAATAGTTCTGTGATCCAACAAGAACAGTTTTGAGTTTGATTTATGGCAAAATGATTACACTTCCAAGAAAGAGTTTAGAATGGAGCAACGTAGTGAGACTGAAGTAAGTAAAACCAAAGAAACGCCAATGAATGACACGGTGATACATGTGGAAATCACTGCAAGCTTAAAGGCGCACTGTGGAGATTTTCTGGTAAAGCGCTTGTATCCATAGGTGTTTTATTTCGTTGCCTGGGAAACACTACTTTTTCCACATTCTGAAGACGTGCCTTGGCAGATTCAACTAATTCATGTCGAGTCACAGCTGAATCTTAATGGACGCTGTTGCCATAGCGTTAGATCTGCAATTAATTACATTTTCATTGAGATCAAGCTTCAGTCTTCTCTAATCGTCACTGATCAGCTTGGGTCTTTTTGGGCTACAGACAATCCTCTGCCTGTGTAAGCATGCGGTTTGGAGCAGCTTTCAGTGGAAATTTGACAAAGCGCTTAGTTTAAGTAGCAATTATTAAAAGCTTTAATAATTGTAAACTGTATCTATTTCAAAATTTTACATTTGAGCATTGAAGTAATCTGAAAGAATGTGTATGATGAACATACTTTACAAACATGGACAATTATCAGTTAGCAATTTTCAAGTTAACAGCTACCTTTTGTGCAGTAGAGATTGGGGTAAGGCTGAAATCATCCAAATGATTCTAGTGTAGGTGTATTAAGTTTAAAAACACAGTGAATCACTTCCTGTATTACGATCTTGGGTTAGGATTCTTTCAACAGTGCACATTGTAAACAACTGGGGGCATTCGTATTTGAGACAAGACTGAAATTTGAAGTGATAAACAAATACAAAAATCTCTTGTGTTAAATATGTTTGTAGTGGTCTAAAGGACAAGAGTTTTCTAAAAATACAAGATAAGTTCTTTGCCACGGACATTTAATTATTTAAATTATTGCAGCCTTTGCCAATTCAAACTGTGATTTTGATTCAGTTGTGGCTAATTGTGCAGACAACATGTACAACAAGGATGTAACAATAACCGAAATATCGTGATGTCGTATTGTCAGTAATATCGTTGACCATCACAATATATCGAATAAGTCTCTTCACTTAAATTAATAGTTATGGAACTACATAGACCATGATCCTTTGCACCGATTCAGTGCAGACTACATGAAGTTGAACTTATAAGCGCTTTTAAATATTAGTTCGTTGGGATAAAGTCTTGTTAAGGCGTTTTAAGAGGAAAAAGTTGCGTATTCAGTTTTGTTAGGCTCCACAAAATATTGCGATAAATATCGTACAGAGAAATTTGTATATCGTTACATCCCTTTTTTCATATTAATCCTTAAGTAAGTTGTTATCTAAATTAGCATCAGTGTCTGCTCTAAACCATAGGAGCAAAGTCAATAGCTGTGGTTCTAATGGGCTCTGGTAGTCTTCATTAATCATCATTAGAGACACTGCTTGCACATGTACTGTTTATGTGAATGAGGTCATATCTTGTGTATGTGAGCACCATATTTTACACCTAAACATCTGGCTTTTGTGATCCTGTGATTCATCAGCTCCTCCTCGTGTTTTCTAGGCTCACACCATAACGTAATGTCCCATATACAAACCAGACTCTACTGGGACACGGGCTGCATGGTCTGCGCTTTTGTCTTGGCTCTTCTTTTGTTTGTTGCTACTTAGGCCTGTCACAATAATTACTATATCAGTGTATTGTTCAATTAACGAAATGTGGAACAAGGTTTATGGGTACATTTATGGGTGGATTTTTGTTTTGGTACAATCATATTTGAGCTGTGGGGGGTTGAATTGTTAACATTTCACAAAAAGTACTATTACTGCGTGTCTCATTCTGACATTTATCTATTGCAGCTCATGTTTTAAGCAATAGTATACAAAAGGCCTGGGTACTGTTAAAGGTCCTGTATTGCACAAAATTGACTCTTGTGAGCTTTAAGTCATGTTATAATTTTGTTACCTCGTCAAAAACATACCTGGAGTTGTGTTTTGTTTAATTCGAGTAACACTTTATTATTAGTCTGGCTACATCTCCAAAGCTCAAAATGCTCTGTTCCACCTTGTGATGTCATGCAGTGGTAGTTTGAGTTTGTTTGAGAGAAGAACCCAGACTAAATATCCAGGTATGTCTTCAGTGACACTTTGCAAAATTTGTTTCATTTCATTGTTGTAAAGGGCTCTATAAAATGAAAAAGTTTGATTGTCTGAATGTCTGATACATTAGATCAGACATTCGCATAATATGGGCCTTTTAAAAGATACTAGTATACCAAACAGGTTAAGGAACTACTGGTTCCCAAAAAGTCTTAACTAAGAACTGGTATTAAAAAAAAACACTTTTGCTGAAATGTTTTGATGTCTGGGTGGTTGTGCCCTATAGAATGTGTCCAAAATCAAGTCAAATTAAACTTTATTTACAAAGCACTTCCAGGCACCATCATCCTCAAAAGTACAGCTTCCTTTCAAAGAATTAAAGTATTCATTGTCGTTAGTTAGATAATACAGAACTGGGTACAAAAAAGTACCGTTCAGGACACTTCTCCACAGATCTGACCTGTAACTTGGCCTGGTAGTGTCACCTGCTTTGGACAAGTCTAAGGCAATAACTTGGAACATTCCATGGACACACTCCACCATAAACGTTCCGCAGTGCCCCTTTAAACCTTCCGCATAGCTAAATGCATCTATAAAGCCGTGTTTCATAATGGCTCTGGTGGGAATGAAAGGTGTAAAATGGCTTGGACAGGTGCTTGTTTTGATGGCGCCGGTATCAGTCATCACGGGGATGCGCTGAGTGAGCACGGGCCTGTTCGTTGTCTCGTTTACTCGGCCGTAAGCAGAAATGAAGAGCTTTTTAATCAACACTGAAGGCACAAGGACGATTAGGATGCACCAATACGCCCCGCATCCCCCGCGCTATAATCACTTTTTATATTCAACAGCTTTGCTCAATTTATCAGGCCCTGCGTACTTTGGTTCTTTTATCTGACCGGACTGCTTTAGACTGGCTAATGTTTAGACTGTCAACAAAGCAGTGGCTAGGCACGCAGGTGGGACGCAGTGTTTTAGCCAAGTCTTTGTATTGTGGGGTGATTGATGGGGTGTCTGTATGTGGATTTTGCATGTTCTGCCCGTGTCTGGGTTGGTATTCTGGTTTCTCTTATCAACGTAAAAAAAAACAAAAAAAAACCCCACATTATTCATGAGGTTCAGCTGCCTGTTGTATGCTACATTTTGAGAACTTTTCACATTCAAAAGATGTTATATTTAGTTTTGAATTTTTCAAGGTCCTATATTATGTAAAATTCACTCTTGTAGCTGTAAAATGTTAGAATGGTGTTACCTCCTCAAAAACATACATGGAGTTTTGTTTTGTTGCACCCACACATGTTTGAGTAATCCTATATCATTAGTCTGTCTACATCTCCAAAGCTCAAAATGCTCTGGTCCACCTTATGATGTCATGTAGTGGTAGTTTTTAGCTACTTTTTACCTTTTTATTCAGTAGAGATTGGTAATTCCAGGGCTGAAATGATCCAAATGATTCTTGTGTGTTTGGAGTTTAACAACCCAAGGTGTTTTCAGTTTTGGAGATAAACTCCAGGTTTGTTTTTGATAAGGATGAAACATTTTAACATACCAGAAATATTACTTGATTTTTTATTTTACTTTGTTATGTTTTTAATGCTCTGAAAAGCATAGAGAAAAATGCATGCATCCTTGCAGTGAGAAAGCTTGCATCTCCTCTGACTTGGCCTTAAGGAGGGTTTAAGTATGATTTTAACCTTCCATTTAAAAAAAAAATCATTCAGGTGACATGCCACCTCTAGAATGTTTCACAGTTATACTTTAATCAGCTGTTTTTGCATTTTCCATTTTGATATTTGCGTAATCTGCCCACCTCTAACTAAACCAGTCCAGTGTCTTCCTCTGTATTAAAGTCCCTGTCCGTGTGTCCTCAGGTGTGGCTGGTGCCGGTGCTGGACGCACTGAAGGTGTCTCCTCTCATCGAGAAAGTGAACGACCACAAAGACTTCAAGAAGCTCCTCCGAACCAGGACCAATGTTCTAGTGCTCTATACCAAATCAGGTCAGAGGGAATACATGTGTTTAAATGTGTCTTTAATTAAATCACATTTATTTATAGAGCACTTTTAAAACGGATAAAGCTTAGCAAAAGACTGCACTACAGCAGTAATACAACAATGGTATATTTCAAAAGGATTATTGAAATATTGGCTAATTCAGTCTATATTACTGAACTGAATGGGGTTGGAGTGTGAAGTGTATGAATAATGCATTGAAATGGGCTTTGAGTATATTATTACTATTATATGTATCTACTAAAGTAAAAAAAAATCCTGGTACTATATTTAGTTTTCGTCGCTATGTATGAAAAATGTCGTTTTACAATTTTAGAAAATTTTAGAAAATTTAAATTTTTGTCATGACATTTCTATTTCGTTTTGTTTTGGTTCTGTATAACATTTCTAATAACACATTTAGGCTGTTTTTTATTATTATATTGATCTGACTTATTTAAACATTGCACTATAGCATTTATTTTCAAGGTATTTGTCAAATATCTCAACTTATTCTTAACTCTTAAGTCTCTTCAATTGCCACAAGCTCTTTTATATCTGTAGTGATTTAGTGTATAATGTACTATCTTACCTTTCTAGAACAATAACAGCTGAATTTCCAGTGTTAGCGATCTGTGCTTTTCCCCTGAGACAGTCTTGACCTGGTGCAGAGGCAGGAGAGAGAAATATTGGCTAAATAAGTGTGTCATGACCCATATAAATTTACTATGAACGAGATACTGGCGAATGAGCCTCTGGTGAATTAATGTACTTATAAAAAGACATGGGCCATTGAAGATGTGCAGTACAGTAGGTCAGTGTTTCCCAGTCCCCACCAGCAATCACTTACCACAGGATACTTGGATGGATTCAGATTTTAAAAGGTAGTACATTTTGTAGTAAATTTGTATTTCACATTGTACTTTTTCTTTGTAGTAGTGTAAAATGTTTGGTTATGTTTTTTTTCTGCAGTATGATAAGAAGAATACTGAATAATGAACTAAAATTACATAAACTAATTACTTAAGTGTTGCATTCATCTATTTATTTATACAGCTCAAGAATACTTAAAGGTGCATTGTGTAACTTTTTGGTTGAAGGCTCGTCACCTGCTTGTTGGATGTATCATTGCTTTGCCTGGAATGTTCCACAGTATGACATTAAACAACTCTACTTTACATTTATTAAATTACAGGTGGTTTTATAGCTCAAAAATACCTGCCTCTTCACAGATCTGACCTGTAACTTGGTCTGGTTTGGTCTCCATGAAGATGGTAAGATTTAACTCCATACTGTGAAACATTCCAGACAAAGCAATAACATCTCTATGGCGAAAAGCATTTGACGGACCCATCAGAAAAGCTACACAATGCATCTTTAACAATATTGCACATTTAGAATACATTTTTGTGAATAATACTGGTTTATGGTTTGGTTTCAATATATCATTTATTGTCTATAGCAATACATCACACTTCAAAATGTGTTTTTGTGACCGGCCTAACGGTGAGCTTTTTTGGTAGTAAAAACTTGCAAGATGCATAAATTTAATGCTATACTGTGGAGCATTCTAGGAAAAGTAATGACACTTCACCAGAAAAGTTATATACCATATCTTCTAAGCTAAAGCCCTTTACAAACATGCAGGTGGACTTCAGCCTGAGTGCGGGTGAGTCAGCTGTTTGACTAGAGGAGATACTAATGTAGTGCGCTCTGTACTGTGCAGAAAGCTCTGTACCATCCACCATGAGCTTTTGTTTCACTCTTACTTATTTAAGGTACGCGTTAGATTGTGGACAGGTGCAAAGAAGTAGTTTTTCTCCAGTAGCTTTGAGTTGTTAGCCGCCACTCCTCCTGTGTTCCAAGGCAAAATACAAAAGGGCCCAGATTAGGATTTATCGTTCAATATTTAAAAGCTGGAACAATGTATTTTGGGGGTCAGTATTTATCGTGTCTACTTTTTCTTTGCATGACGGGTAAACCTTTGGTTATTTTTTTGTGTATATGTATAGATTTAAGCCGTAAAAGGTTAAATTAATAACTTTTATAACTCATTACAGATGCAAACCAAGTACTAAAGTGCTTACTAATTTTTAATTAGTAAAATTTTGTACAAACTCATCCACAACATTTTTCTTCAATGTAGTCACAGTTTTGGTGTACCCTCCTGGAATAAAATGTTCCTATACAGTGGCGCTTCTAGGATTTTTCTGAAACAGGGGCCATTAAGGGGCCACATGTTACATTCAGGGGCCAAGTACAGGGTACATCCAAGCACGCAAATGATTAATTCAGTATTCAGGTGTGTTCCTTCTCCCATTAAGTTGTATTGACACAATAGGTCTACTGGCACCAAGAGTTTGGGGGTGGAATTGCATCAGTGGTCATTGAATTCCCCAGTTGTTCTGTCAGTTGATTGACAGAACAGGGGCACTTCAGGGTCCAATCAGGTTAGAGGTGGGGCCAGGGCGCCTGTGGTCCCTCCCCTAGAACGGCCCCTGTTCATATATAGCTTTATGCATATATTTTTCATGCATATTTAGGCTGCTGGTTGAGCCAAACAAAATATCGTCCTCTTCTGGAGATTTATGGCTGATAGCCGATAATAGGGCAAATATTGGCCAACTGATTTATCTGTCTATCTCTAAAAACACATTAGAAAAACATGACAAGAAGCTCAAAGTGCACCATGAGACATTTTTTCTGTCCTGAGATTTCATATTCAAGGACCTGTCGAGCTCCTCCTCCCTGTTTCTCAGAGTAGTGTCAGGAGACCCGGACTCGCATTCGTTTCATAATTCATGCCTCATTTCAGCCGCATTAGCTCATTGGATTAGCTCTGTTTCTGATTGATCACTCCACGCTGCCTTCTCTAGTCTTCACACTAAGGTTACCTCTTCACTGGCCCTCTTTCTCTTTGGCCCTCCTCATCTGAATGTGATCACTGCACTGCAGGCTACGACACGTCCATTTAAATGATTGAAAAGATTAGGCAGGTTTTCTTTGACTCCTGAATTTGGTAATGCAATTTGTTGATGAGGTTTTGGCAAAGATGTTCTCAAATGTAATATCGACTGAGAAGTAATTGCTAATTTCTGTTCTAGATGGAAGGAAAGATGCATGTTCTACTCTAGTGGTTGATACAAGATTGGAGAGCTTTTTTGGTTTAACAAAACTAATCAGCCTCGTTTGGATCGATGACTAGTTAATATTAACTAGTCATCGATGTTATTAATTAATTCATTAAAGCCGCCTGCAGCTCCCGACAGCTGCCCAGGCCCACACATCCTTCATCAGAAAAATTACACAGTGCACCTTTAAATAAGAAACCAGTGAAGAACAATAGCCCTCGCCAGTCGCCAGTTACTCTGTTACTGGCTCAGGCCAATAAATGGAAAACATTAGTCATATGTATTAGTAATATTTATACATACTGTACATACATAGAGCACATACATTTTCAACACAGATGAATGTAGATGATCTTAAATGCTGTCCTAACACATGGATAATGATGCATTTTTAGTATTTGATGTCAAATTGATATTAATAATATAATATAGTGTTGATATGTTTTGTTTTGAATAGTTACTTCTTAATATACAAAATAATAATTATACATAATTCTATAATTGGTGTCCAGGAAGGTGCAGGAGCTGTCTTCTGAACTTTTCTTAGCACGAGAGGAGATACGTCTCCTGAGGTTTTGTTGTGAAAGTGAAAGAGCACAGCCATCCAGCTGCTTAAAAGGAGCGGCCATCGTGAAGGAGCAGAGGAGGGTGCTCCAGCGCTACTACCAGCACTAAAGCCCCTCCAAACATTACCCTTTACCCTTTGTATTATAAAAAATAAAACAAAAATTGTTTTAACATTATGTTGTTTTCTTAAATGTCTGTGGTAGTTATTCATGTTTATTGTTTCAGATGTCAAAACTTGAATTCACATGCCAGCATAGCTCGAACGCTTGACTTTTATTAACTGGTAAAATGGAAATAGAAAAAAAAAATTTATGTAAAAAAAACATTCATTTGGATTTATATGGTAAGGTGTGCTATGGAGTACACTTTTCAGATGCTTTATAATATATTATATTCAGGCTGAGATCACGCATTAGTGATTCAAATTTCAGCACGATCGGACTAAGCATGTGCGTGCACGATTTTTTAAAATATTTTTTGGGAGAGTATTTGCATCCTTCAACGTCTTTCAATGTTAATTACCTGTCCATAATCTTAACTGACAGGATTGGCTGTAGACTTGATGATTAAAAAGCCCCAAGCTGCTCACAATTAAATCATTTGAATCAACATTGTGATTCAATCAAATACACAGCCCAAATAACAAAATTGTATGAAATTGGAAGTTTAGAAGGCAGTTGGATATCGAGCATTTTGCCGCAGGTTTAAGATATTGCAAACGTGATTGGCTATAAAATGTATGTTATATTTTTTAAATCTAAATCTGATTGTTTCCTTTGTTAATGGCCTTTTTTGTACATGATATATAGTCTTTTCAATTACTAAATTTCAGCATTAGACCTGGTTAAGTCTTGCTGTAGTCTTGTTTTTAGTCTTGTTTTAGTCCTGTTTTAGACCTGGCTTGGACATGGCTTGGACCTGATTTAGACCTGGTTTAATGAATTTCCATATGTTTTGACTCTGCCCCACTCTTAGCCCTCATTTTGGGGAGTCGGATCTCTGCTCTCTGGTCAAAAATAGCCTGTACTGAAATGTTGCAGACAGGAGGAGTTGTCCATTTTCACTCTAAAATACATTTGACTTCGAGAGGGTTAGTGCAGAAATGATTTATGTTCAACAAAGAGTAAAATCTTACTTAATGTTGACTTTACGTTGACTTTGTTCTCAGAGGAATTTGCGCAGCTTTCCACATCTGATGAGAGAGCCTAATATTACAGACTGGTTGTTTTAGTTGGCGCGATTCACAGCACACTCCTACATTTCTAACACAAAGACAGTACAAAGTTTGAAGGAGGAGGTCATACAAACTTCTCCTGGGGTCATGAACTCTCACTGTCAAATTATTATAACATCCTAGCAGCTAATGTGTAATGTATAGCTATTCAATGCATACATTGTTGGCAAAAATACTGTAGTAATCCCGTTGGAGCTTCCATATAAATGTATTACCACTACATGTACTGTGATATGGATCAGGATGAAACAAGTGGTCCATTAGGGGTGTTATAATGTCCATATTTCATACTGTTGCAACAAAACTGTATTTTTGCATGCCGTCATATTCTATTAAAGATGTATTGTGCAAGTTTTGGGTTGTAGGGTCTGCCACCTGTTTGACTCTGTGGTAATGATATTGTTTTGCCTGGAACAATCAAAAGTATCGTGTTAAACTTGTCTTTGCATTTATTCAGAAAGCGTTAATGTACCTCAAAACATTATTACTGTGGGCGAGCTTCTATCAGAAATGTTCCATAGTGGACCTTTCAACCATCAACCATAAGCACTTCACAGAAGCCAACTCACTCTCATTACTCACAACTACTCTAGCTCCACATAGCTCTTTGTCTCCATGTACAATCCTGCTCTTTTCCCACTCTCTCCATTGTCACCTGTTGAAAGCTGATGTAACTTTAACCAGTCGTTTGTGAATCGCATTCGTAGCTTCCTTCTCCCACTGACCCTGCTTTCTCTTTCTTCTCCGAAACCCTAGCCCTCCTCTCTGTGTCGGCCATGACAGGGTCCTCACTGTCCCACACCCAGGCCTGGTTTTTGGGGCATTGATACACTGGGCTTTGACTGGTCTTTCTCTCTGGTTGTTTTGCAGCGACGTCAGGGGACCCCCAGCTGAAGCTGCTGTCGGACGTGGCGCAGACAGTGAAAGGCCAGGGGACGATAGCCTGGGTCAATTGTGGGTAAGTTATATAGAAGACAACACACAAGATACACACGTTTACACACATTTTCATGGATTTTTATAGAACCTTTCCAGACATCCTGAACTGTGCATTATTCATTCACTCCATACTTGTTGGTAAGAAGCTTCTTTGCCTGTACGATACTCGCCACTTCACAGATTTGACCTGTCGCTTGGCCTGTTGGAGTCTCCTGCTTTTTTCAGTGGAGCTAAATAAGTTTAAAGTCATACTGTGGAACTTTCCAGACAAGAACCCCTCCATGGAGACGATCATGACAGACCCTCTGCCAGAAAAGTGACCTAGTGCCCCATTAATTTTAAGTAACTGTAGGTCTGTAGGCACACACACACACACACACACACACACACACACACACACACACACACGTTCATACTAGGCAAGGTCGGTTAAGTGTCTTGCTTAAGGGCACGACGACAGAACTTTAATGGTTTGATAGTGCGATGGTCCAAAGTTATCCCTCATGTACCTTATGCATTCCAAGCATTCTAAGGGCTTTTCACTCCTTTTAGAGGCCAGAACAGAGTTTATCATCACTGTAAAGCTAACAACAACTAGCATGCTAACTGTGCACTTCCTGATTATCGGACAATAAAACATTTTAGGTCTAGATCCAGACGGCACACAGCAGACCTATTTTGACCTCAAGAGCTGACACATTCTACTCAACTAGATAGCAAAAAATCAGGTACAGGGCTTTTAAATGTATAGCTGTAAGTTGTACTCCTTTTCCATCTCTTTCTCTTTAGCAGTAGAAATTTAGCTTTGTATTTACCAGATAGATTAGTTTCAATACCTGCTTGGTCTAGCTCTGGTACACCAAAGTCTGATGACAAAAGTTAGAACTCAACGTCACAATATCAAACCTTTTTTTCCTATTTTTCTCATATCCTTCAGGCTTATCTGGATTTGTGCGTTGTATAGAAAAATCTCGTAAAGCGTGCTCCTGGTCTTTTTCCATCTCCTATTGACTAGCTGTCTTCTGTAGTATTAAGACCGTCTCTTGTCCAGAGGAAATGTGTCACAGTGGTTATAAAGAACCAGCAATTTACTTGTCCTGAGAATGTCTACGCTCCTATACATCCCAACAATTTATGGTGCAAATGGCCTTTTTCCTACAGCGCTATTAGGCTGACACTATTGGGCAAAAGACGTGTAGGCTAGCTCAAGATCTGGGTCTAATGGAGTCTGCATCTATACAATATTTGCTGACGTAACTGACCATACCTGGAACATACAGTATATACAAACTTTGTATTTGAGACTTAAATATTTTACATTTCACAAAATTGACTCTTTACCTTTACACCATGTAATGTTGTAACCTCATCAAAAACATACCCGGAATTGTGTTTTGTTTCATTCATACTTGAGTAACCCTTTATTATTAGTCTGTCGACAAGAGGGGAACCGTGAGGGATTAAATATTATAAATATTATTAAATTGCACAAACTACATCAATTTAAGTAGTAAAATTTAAGATAATATTCCTATCAAACATTTCTTAAATGAGACTGAGAAGCTCAGCTTAAATGTTGCTGCAGCAGAACTTGAATTTCCTTCAGGATCAATAAAGTCTTGGTCTTGGCCTGCAGACAGCGAGCAGAGGGCCCTCACATTAGCACTGACCAATCACATTCTCCCTTTGCAGTTGATTGACAGGCAGAAACCAGCACTAGTATATTGGTTTAGTCCCGCCCACGCCTTCTTGGAGGCCTGTGTTGCTCCTGTGTAATGACAGGAGCTGCACCTACTGGCACCTGACACTTTTCCTTGTATTAGAATTACTTGACGGCTAGTTTGATCTGCGCTTCACTTTTGCAGAGTTTAAGACGAAGGAATAGGCTAATGAGAAGATGTTTTCGGTTGGACTTTTCATTTGGATTAATAATGGGAGAACATAAAGGTCAGTTGTGTTCAGTTGTTGATGTGCATGCTTGTTCTGACTCGTGTGTTTGTATGGATCAGCTGATGGTTTGTGATGGGGAAGTGTGGAAACTAGCAGCACGTTTCACTCTTACCTGTTGTGCTCATGTTTTTGTGGGCAATAACAGTGGAAAATATTGAGCGCTGAAAGGTTGTGTACGGTCACTTTGACATTTTTATTGCCAGTCGTCGGCTATTTGTAAATATGAGAGACTGAAGGCCTAGGTTCCGAGGGCACAGTTCGCCATTACTGTCTACGTCTCCAAAACTTAAAATGCTCTGTTCCACCTTGTGATGTCATGAAGCAGTATGTTAACAGCTACAGTTTGCCTTTTGTTTATTTGAGATTGGCAATTCCAGGACTGAGATCATCCAAATGATTCTAGTGAAGGTGTATGGAGTTTAAAAACACAGTGGAGCACTTCCTCTATTACGACGTGACATCACAAGGTGGAATAGAGTGTTTTCCATTTGATAGAATAACTCAGGGTTTGTGTGTTAGATATGTGTGAAAGAAACACAACTCCAGGTATGTTTTTGATGGGGAAAGAACATTATAACAGATCAGAAAATGGAGTAATATGAGCCCTCTAATTATTATACATGCTACCAATCTTAAATCTGTGCAAATCTAATTATGAAAGGCCTGTCTTATAAATTATTGGAGATACTGGAAAAGGCCTCAATATGTTCTCTGGGCTGTCCATAATTGCTTCACTTTACACCTTGAATTAAAGTTATTGTTTTCCAATTTTTATAATTGCCATGAAAAATACCCAATAGGGAGGCATATTTTCAGGTAGTTTTGCCCCTTTGCCCACTAAATCTATGGTTGTAGTTAGATCCCTGGTGTTTTTCTCCTCCTTAGTGTCTCATATATGGTCAAATGTTGGTCCAATCAAAACTAATTGCACTGCATGCTGGGAGAGGAATGGTTTGCTGGAGTTTTAAGAAAATATTACATAATAGAATACTGCTTACAAAAGAAAAGGAAAAACTAGGCCTATCACGATAACACATTTTGATGTGCGATATATTGTTGAACTAAATATAGACTATTAACAATAATACTGAAACAAACCATAAAGCTAAATTGAAAAAAAGTACTCCTAATATATTTTTAAACATTATTGTACATTAAAGGTGCATTGTGTAACTTTTCTGGAGGAGGGTCTGTCAAATGCTTTTCTCCATTGAGATGTTATTGCTTTGTCTGGAGTGTTTCACAGTGTGGCATTAAACCTTTTTTATCTACAAGGAGACAAAACCAGACCAAGTTACAGGTCAGATCTGTGAAGAGGCGACTCCGCACACAGTCAGAATACCGTTTTTTTTTTTTAGGTATTTATAAATTATAAGCTATAAAAAAAAACTGTAATTTAATAAATGTAAGGTGGAGCTGTTTAATGTCATACTGTGGAAGATTCCAAGGAGAGCAATGGCATCTCCATAGAAACAAGCAGTGACGGACCCTCCATCAGAAAAATTACACAATGCATCTTTAACTGCAATACATAAATACAGAGAATGCAACACTAAAGTAGTTCATTTTTATCTATAAAGAGTCATAGAAGTCCTTTAGTCAACCCTTTACAGCTCAAATCGTATCATAGTAGAGAAAAATGATTGACCCCCACAAAATAATTGTTCCATCTCATGTTTTGAACGATTAGTCCATATTGTAATTATCATGACAGGCCTATAAACAACACTGCGGATAATGTTCCTATTCCATTATCTATAGGTCTGGTTTTGTTCTTTGTGTATTTTATTACCTTTCTGGTAATTGATTTTATTTGACTAGATGGTAACCATAGTGAAATGGGTATGAAGAGTAAAGAGAGACATTCAGCACATTCTTTGAGCCAGTAATTGATCTTATAAACTCCTTGGCCATAGCGCAGCTTGTGTGTCATTCTGTTATAGAAAGTAGCTCGCCATTTCGCGTTTGTTAATTTCAAAAGGGACATTGATCGACCTCAAACAACATAAAGCAGTCCAAGTTAGCTGATTTGTGCTAATTTTCAGTGGTTGTTCCTTTGCCAGATGCAGCCTTTTATCTGTATTTTTTGTCAGCCTAAAAGTGAATACAAATAAAAAGACACAATTACAAAAAATACAACAATTATGGTTACAAAAAGACACATTACTGATCTGAGAATTTCATACAGGAGGCATTGATAGCTCCAGGAAGCACTTTAGCACACTTGGCACTAGAGTGTTTTTGGATGTCCATCTCGGCTTTGTCCTTCCAGCTCCTCCTCATGCTCTATGCCCATACTTTTCTTTTACACCTGTCAAAGCTTCAGTCCGATGAACCGGAGACCAAAGAATGTCTCTGAAAACAGGACTCCGGGAGACCTCTGTGGAGTTCATTTCCTCTAGACTCACATGGTTGGATAAACGGAAATGGGTTTGAAAAGATGGTCAAATATGATCTTTTACCTTAAACAACATGCACTGAAGAACGGCCTGCCTCTCCACAGATCAGACCTGTAACTTGTTGGCATCACCTGCTATTCTTAATGGAGCTAAATATGTTTAAAGCCATATATGGAACATACCAGGCAAACAAGACTGTGTATTCCCTCATTCCAGGCAAAGCAATAATCTCCATGGAGACAATCTGATAATAGATCCTCCACCAGAAAAGTGACATGGTGCACCTTTAAATTTAAAATAAATATATTTTTCTACCTCCTTGTTGTGAAATAATTGAATAATGAATTTTGAGATTTGCAAAATGCTTAGATATTTTTTATATAAAATTAACCCAGTATTAAGATAGATTCCCTGTATCGATAGGATTAGGGATGGGTATATTGGTTCCAGTACTGGTATCGTGTATTATCGATACTCAATACAGATACCAATATTTTTTTCCTGCTCAAAAGTCAAAATGGAAATAGAAGTGTTACGGCATATAGCTGTACGTTTTACACAAACATGTAGCAGATCATTTTATATCCCAGATAAATACATTTATTATTGTACATAATAGTTTTTTTGGTATTTTATATTTTGTATTTTATACTTTTGCTCCACCGGAACAAAATTAGAGTCTATCTTTAAGTCTATTTCTAAATTATTATTTTTTTTTTTAGCCATTATTATCTTGTTTTATTGCATGTTCCATTTTCCTGCTGTTCTTGAACTGTGCGTTGCAACACTGGAATTTCCCCACTGTGGGACTAATAAAGGCATATCTTATCTTATCTTATCTTATCTTACAAAATAATGCAATTAATGACTGTTACTACAACTGAAGAAGATGCATTTGTGGGCCTTGCTGACGCTGTGGATTTTAAAAGCTAAATATCAGTAAATATCTGTTATCAGCCAGAGCAACAGGCCAAATATCGGATATCGGTATCGGCTCAAAAAAAAAAAAAAACAAAAAAAAAAAAAAACTTGAGTAGAGACACCCTAATCTCTGCTCTTAATACGTTCACATGTGGCATACTTGTGTTGTGAGAGCTCTATAACGACCTTGAAATGATAATGCTCTGGGCACCAGCTAATGGATTCATACACTTGAAAGAAAACATTGCAATATCGACATAGAAAAATATCTTTAGGGGGAAAAAACAATACAGATCTCTTTCTTGTCAGTATTGTTGTAATAAAAGTCTCTTGTCCTGCTCCAGACTCGTACCGGGGGCAGATCAGACACACTGCGCTCCTCTCCGCAGGACGTGAGCAGACGGAGGCCAGTCTTTTTGGCATATTTCTTCCACATTTCGGATGGAATCGACCCAAATAGTGTTGGACAGAGGAGGGGAGCGGGATGGAGCATCCCAGCATGATAACAAACCGGAGCTGCCAAGCACCGGCCTATGCTTTGAACAGGACACAGACACACACACGCCAAATGCATCCACCAGGGGGATGGATGAGCTCATTCAGAAAGCAAGGACAAGAGGGGAAATGGTTGATGGTTGGTGCAAGACAGTATGCTTTGGAGGGACGGTCTGTTTTCATTTGTCATTTGAAGTGTAGTGTAGAGTGGACAGGGTTATGGTTAAGGCTAGGGCTGCAATGCTTCATCAACAAATTGTGACTAGTCGACCACAAAACAATAATTAGTCGTATTTTTTTTACTTTATGTATTTAAAAAGTCAGTGTCTCCCATTAATAGAATAGACTTTGAGTGAAATGGGTACGAGAGAGACATTCAGCACATTCTTTGAGCCAGTAATTGATCTTATAAACTCCTTGGCCATAGTGCAGCTTGTGTGTCATTCTGTTATAGAAAGTAGCTCACCATTCCGCACTTGTTTATTTCTTATTTCTTGCTGCCCGAGTTAGCAGATTTCTGCTAATTTTCAGTGGTTGTCCCTTTGCCAGACGCAGCCTTTTATTTGTATTTTTTGTATTCACTTTTAAGCCTAAAAGTGACTAAAAGTGAATACGAATCAAAAGACACAATTACAAAAAAATACAAAAAATTATGGTTACAAAAACAGACATTACTGTTCTGAGAATTTCATACAAGAGGCACTGATAGCTCCAGGAAACACCAAACAAAACAAATTGTGACTAGTCGACTACAAAAAATAGTCAGTTTCCTTTTTTATTTTATGTATTTAAAAAGTCAGTGTCTCCCATTAATAGAATAGACTTTGATGCCCCCCCAGAAACAAATTTTTGCTCCCTAAAGACCACCACACACTGCAGGATTTTTTGTTCTTAAATGATTTTTAAACATGCGACAAAAAGCCCACACAACAGGCATGAGGAGAATCTGATGAGATTTTAAATCTCCGATTGCAAAGCCTGCTGCGGGATATTTCCTGTCTACAGTAAAACCACTCGATTTGAGACTCTGTGTTCAAAGATCAGAGCACTGCACTTCTAGTTTAGATGCAAGTCAAAACTGAGTTGAAAACGGATACATGATTATTAATGCACAGAAGGTTGGGGATAAAACATACAGGAAGTAGAGTCTCAATCGCTAATCTGCAGCTTCACCCCGATCCGCACGCTGTGTGGATGTAAACAGACACACGTGAGGAACTACTCTCGGCTTTTTACTTTAAAAGAACGCTTCAAACTGGATTCACAGAGTTGTTTTGTGGTCTGAGCGTCATGATTTATGGAGGACAAATTCTATGGATAATGTAGATGAGATGCTGCAGTTTACATTTACAACTTTTCGAGAGGTGAGTAATAGTTATTTTTGTTATTTACTGAGTTTGTGCCTGTGACTCTGTGCTCGTCACTCCGTCTGCCCCTAACGCAGTGTTTTACCAGCTGATGTTTGGTGGTTCTGATCTAACAGAGCAGCTCAGAGTCACACTCACACCACACACATGAGGAGCGCAGCGGCTTCAAAATCACACACAAAGACACAAAGTCAGATCATGCCTCCTTTATTATTAGCCTGTCTCCATAGTTCAGAATGCTCTGATCCACCTTGTGATGTCATGAAGTAGATTTCAAGTTAACAGCTATACAGGTGTATGGAGTTATTATTTTGGATATCAATTTTGGTTAATTTTACCCCTTCAAGACTCACAAAAACAGGAAAGTAAAATCTATCCCCAGGTCCAGATAATAGTCAACATTGTCCAGGTACAGTGTTATATAAATTTTGATTGGGCGGCAGTAGCTCAGTTGGAGGTGCAATTCCAGCTCCCACAAATGAATGCTGTTGTTGTGTCCTTTGGCAAGACACTTAACCCACTTCGCCCCCCAGTGTCTGTGTACACTGCGTCTGCAAGTGTGTGAATGGGTGAGTGGTTCCTTGTTGTAAAGTGCTTTGAGTGCCTTGAATGTGGAAAAGCAGCGTATAAAAATGTGACCAATTACAAATGGTGTTGTCACAATACTAAAATTTTAAACTTTATTTCGAAACTAAGGTATAGACTCGATACTCAATACTGATTCTGATACCACTTAATTTAGACAATAGAATGTGATTTTCAACATTAAATCATAGTACTTTTCTATTCCCATGTGGTCCTATATCTGTGTTCTCCCTCAGTGGTCCTGTAGGTTCCATAGTGCTCCATGGGCGTACACTAGTCTATGTGCTCTTATATTTGTTCTGATACAACTCAAGATCATTCTAAAGACATTCAGAAAAGGTTCATTTCTGTCCTGTGAAAATATATTTGTGCGAAGTCAACAAAAGCCTCAGAGCACAGTGAGCAGTGGATTAGGATTTGTGTTTTTAAAGAGAAATAATTAAACAGGGCGCAGGCTTCATCTTCTTATAGAATAATCCAGAGGACTTGGGCCCAATGTGGGATTTTGGCAGCTTAAGTTTCTATTATTTTTGTAATGTGTTCAGTCACTGGTACACAACAGCCCTGCCATAGTCACACTGGTGTGTTTCCCTAGTAGGATCATTGAAAAGCAAAGTGTTTACTACATACATGTTAATATTCTATGCTAGCTCAACCTTTCGAGGTTTTTAGTCTTGTAGTCTTCTTTTTTTGTTTTTGTTTTGCAAATTATTGACTATACTATAATTAGTATAATTATACTATAATTATCATTGTCTATAATAAGTGGAGCTAATTGGAATTAAACAGACTTGTTTTTCGCACACCCATACAGACCTGTTTTTTCATTGAGAATAATATGGAAACGGGGCTGGAAAATGCATTGGGTAACAATGTAAAATGCATTTTGTGCTCCCATTTCATTCCCCCCCTCTAAGGAGCTGAGGTGTTGACTCTTGTGAGCTTTAAATCAGGTTTGAATGTTATCCCTTCATAAACATATAGTACCTGTAGTTGTGTTTTTGTGTTTGAAGCGGAGGATTTCACGTTAACAGCTCCTTTTACCTTTAGTTCAGTAATAATTGCAAATTCCAGACTTGAACTCATCCAAATGAGGGTGAAGCACTTCCTGTTTTACCACATGACACCATATGGTGGAACAAAGTGTTTTTGTTTTAGAGAACTCAGCCTAAATAAGCAGGATTTGTGTGTTAAACATATGTGAATGAAACAAAACACAACTCCAGATGTGTTTGTGATGAGGAAACAACATTATAAGAAAGATCAGAAAATAGCGCAACATTAAGCAATAAACGTGGATGGGCATCTGTATCAGAAAACCACAGTACTGACGCATTATGCATTATTGAAATCTATTATTTTACCTGATCCTTACTGTAATGTGATTGCTGTAAGAGTGGTCTCTCGCTCCATAAAAACTATAAGCATCACACTATTGTTTTTAGTGACTCACTCTGACTGTACCAGCCGCCAGAGCTCACCACTGCTGCACTTTCATTCAGAAAAAGAACAGCTTTGAAGCATAATGGCACCAAGCAGAGACTTATTCTAAGTCATTTCAGGCAAAAACAATGGAGCATGGGCACACATTGTTCTACCTCCTGCTTTCTCTACTGGCTTTGAAAGTAGAAGAATATATATTTTTAATTATATTGAATAGTGTGCAGGCTGCAAATGTCATCTGCTACTTTAGTTTTGTGGGCCTATATTACACTATTGTCTCATCTATGTTAAAACATTGTTTCCTCATCAAAACATACCCTGAATTGTGTTTTGTTTCATTCACACGTTTAACACACAAATCCTGCATATTTAGTTCTTGTCTCAAACAGAAAACACTCTGGAGCACTTCCTGCTAACATCACAATTTGGAACACTGTGTTTTTAAACTATAGACACCTTCATTAGAATCATTTGGATAATTTCAGCCCCGGAATTTCCTTTCTCTACTGAACTAAAGGTTAACAGTAGCGCTTAAATTGAAAACCCGCCACCACTTCATGACATCACAAGGTGGAACAGAGCATTTTGAACGTTTGAATGAAATAAAACACAACTCTGGGTATGTTTTTAATGAGGGAACAGCATTCTAACATGGATCAAAGCTCACAAGAGTCAATTCTGGACCTTTTAATATAACATTTTCTGGATTGTCAAATTCTAATTACAAAAATATCCACAATCTGACCTGATATCTTTCCACCTACATGCCCATCTTAATTGAAAGTTCATTATTAAATTACATGTCCATGATTGACAGGTGCGAGTTTTGTGGTCCTGTGAGCACAGTTTGAAGTCAGCCATCTTGAATCTCTGTCAGCCCCTCGCTGGTTTGTATGGGCCATTTCCTACAACATGTCAAGGTCACATCTGCTGTGTACTGCTCTCCTGCTGCCATCTGTTTGGATGAATCAGCACATTGTGGGATTAAACAGGGCCTTTACCTGTACAACATGTTTCCTATGATCACAAAGATGAAACGCACGGACTTTGATATGGTAATTGCATTTCAGAGTACATTTCAAGCTCTAATGTAAGTTAAGTTATGTAAAGCATTTTTTCTTCACATCAAAAATACATTGAATAATATTATGGCTAATTTAAAACACTCAACTTAAGACATGGCCTGTGTATCAGTTAAAGGCTAGAGACACTGCAGGTGAACAGAAAAAAAAAACAAAAACAAAACAGAAATATTTAGAAAAAAATGTATAAATATAAGTCTCATCTATCTCTATATCATGTAATTTTTTTGTATAAAAATAAGGCATTTTATGTGTACTATTGAAATTACAGTGTCCCATGTAAATCTATGGCTGCTAGTTGAACAAATGAAATATTAAAACATATTTCAGTGCACAGTGCTCTGTGCTGTATACACATACACAATAAAGTCTGCAGCGGAAATTCTGTATTTTGCATTTGAACTCGAGGAGTGAGTCTGTGTGCTGCGGGGGAGTGGGGGATGATGTACATCAGCGTGCTGGCTGTAACTCAAAGCTATTGGAGAAAGAAGCTGAGTTCATGGCAATAAACACAGTGATATTTTCACCACATATTTCCAATCTAACGCACACCTTAAATATTGAAGGAAAAGTGAATCAAAAATACTTGATGGAGCGAACAATTTCTTATGGTATACAATTTCAACCATATAATGTCTTTGATGACAACAACTACACCAATAAAATAATGACTATGATAATTAAATCTTTAATCCAAATTGGGTTCTAAACATGGTTGAACTAGAGGAGTATTGGGATATTTTCATACCTATAAGGGGTTCTCGGCCTCAAAAAGTTTAAGAATCCCTGGTCTAATGTGTATTAACTTTTCTCTTTTTGCATTTAAACAAAATAAATAAAATGTCTACTTTTGAATAGTTTAAATATTCCAGGTTGAATTGCAGATTACAAACATATGTTCAGTCTTTCAAGTAGCACTCATGAGTTCAGGAAACTTAAACTTAAATTAAATCCTGATGACCTGAGTATTATTGCAGGGTTTCAGATGACATCACAACATTCTACAGGCCAATCATATTTAATACAGATGGGGGCAGCTAAATGAATAGTGTTAAACAGCAGATTTTTGTTGTATACAGTGAGTTCTGGGGTCTAGTGACTAACGGAAAAGCTCAGGTTCAGCATTCGTGAATTTCCCTTTTAGATGTTTCATGGCAAAGTACAGTGTAATCAATAAGAAAAACTAGCTCATGCCCTTATCTGGTTGGAAGACATCATCACATTGTAGAATCTGAAAAACCAATATTATGAAAAGCATTCATTGTTTTGCACTACTAATCTTTGTTTGCCGATTAACTGATAAATCTGTATTCTATCCTAGGAAGACATCAGTCATTTGCTTAATAATTAGCCTCATTCTAACACCAGTGGAAACAATGCATTTCTCACCCCCTTTGTCTTTCTCTATTACCTGTTACATATCACCTAAAGCTTATTTCCCCTGGTCTACACAAGAGGAAGTGTTCTGTATCCACTCTGCCTCCCTGCCTCTGTGTGTGGAGGTGGGAGCTTGCATTTATTTGCTGCTTGTGCCTTTGTTCGTGTCAATTACAGAAATAGGCTTCTGTAGGATGGAGCCAGTGCGTTGCATGTCAATGGTGATTCTTGTACACAGTATAATAAGCTGGTTTATTATATTAGGGAAATGTGTTGTGTGCATGTGGAGTGCGGCCAATTTAAGCCATCTGAAACTTGCTGTGCTTGGACCTAGGTCAGCGTATATGCCAAATATGATTGTAAAACTTTTTCCAAATGTAATTCAGCGTGATACTAGAGTTAATAAGAGTTTCATGCGCAAGGAATTTCAAGGTGGTTTTCATGATGGAGTTATTGGCAATACGTTTTCACATGCAGAAGATCATGTTTAGTTTGAAATTGTCAATCGCTATGGCAACGGTCCTGCTTTCTCATCATTCTGAAACCCATACATAAGCATTTAAGGTGTGGAAGAAAAAAAAATATCAGTTACTTGGCTTTAAAGGGCCCATATTCCACTATTTTCTGATCTGTTACATTGTGTTCTCATCACAAACATACCTGGAGTTGTGTTTTGTTTCATTCACACGTTTAACACACTGTGCTCTACTGTGTTTTTAAACTCCGTACACCTTCATTAGAATCATTTGGATAATTTTAGCCATGGAAATGCAAATCTCTACTGAACTAAAGGTGAAAGGTAGCTGTTAAAAAAAGGTAGCAACAAGTGAGAATTAAACAACACAATTCCAGGCATGTTTTTGATGAGGTAATAACATTCTAACATGACTAAAAGCTCACCAGAGTCAATTTTGCGTAATACAGACCTTTAAATTGTCGATCGCTATGGCAACAGTACTACTTTCTCATTCTGAAACCCATGCATAGGTCACTGTAGGTTAGGAAGATATGCCCAAAAATATCTGTTACTTGGCTTTAAGGTTTAGGTATATTTTATTGTCCCTTATGGAACTGTGCCCTTTGCATTTAACCCACATTTCAATCTCTATTCTTTCAAGAGATAAATAAAGTCGTGTACTTCTTCTGAAAGTTCCCACCTCCACTATGATTGAAGTCTAACTTGAGTATTGAGTAGTACCTTTAGTTAACATCACACCCCCAGGGAATGTTGATGAAATCAGCTGCAAAGTGTACACTGTTTACACTCGCTGCTACTTCTTTAGATGATGTGACTGTAGATTAAGTTAATGTACATCTTTACTGGCTACAAATTGTCTTCACTGGTCATTTTTGTCTGTTTTTAGTGACTCCGAGGGCCGCAAACTCTGTAAGAAAGTGAAAGTGGACCCTGGATCCAGATTTGGGGGGTTCGAAATGCTGCATTACAAGTGAGTACAAGCAGTCAACCTGTTACTATAAATGATGTAGTTATAATTTGTCGTACAGAAGAATTAGATTTTTTTCCGTTTTGATATTCTGATTCAGTTCATAGTGCACCTTTTTAAACACTTTCATATTAGAACATTAAAGGGCCCATATTACGCTATTTTCTGATCCGTTATAATGTTGTTTTCTCAGCACAAACAGACCTGAAGTTGTGTTTTGTTTCATTCACATGTTTTACACACAAACCCTCCATATTTAGGCTAAGTTCTAAGTAAGAAGTACACTCGGTTCCACTTTGTGATGTTTGTAATTTGGTACATCTGTGTTTTAAATCTCCAAACACTTTCATTTGGATATCATTTGGATAATTTTAGGTTTGGAATTGCCAGTCTCTACTGAACTAAAGGTAGATGTGGAACAGAGACAGACTAATAATAAATGATAAATGATTACTCAAACGTGTGTGAATGAAACAAAACACAACTCCAGGTATGTTTTTGATGAGGTAACAACATTATAACATGCTTTAAAGCTCACAAGAGTCAATTTTGCATAATGTAGGCCCTTTAAAGTACAATTTTAGCAGATTTTATGCATAATGACTTTTAGATATCTGCAGAAACGTTCTATTACCTGAATAATTGCAGTCTTCGTGATTTACTAATTACGACCGCTCATATTCATTTATCTTGCAGCTATGTTCTGAACTGTAAATATTGTTTTAAGTCCTGTCATCTTTGCTAAATGGTTTTGTTTCTCATGGCGAGCCAACGTCCTTTATAGGGATATTAAATTATGTATAACATCTTTATAATGTTTGATTTTGTATTTCCTGGATATGAAGCTAACTGTGGCTAACTATGTTTCAGAGATGGGACATTTCACACAGAGTACAACAGACCCACCACTTTCAAGGTGAGGAGGATACTACACTTGTATTTAAAGATGCATTGTGTAACTTTTTGGTGAGGAGTGACGCAGCAAGCTCGTCTCCATGGAGCTTAGCCGTCCTGGCCGCTTCAAAACCTGCTGCAGTTCCAGTTCATTTTTAACAGACCTTAGAATAGAGAATAACAGTATTAAGAGTTTGTATAGCATGGGGGTGGATCTTTATTGGGTGGGAACACTACAGACAGACTCCAGTTAGAGAATCTTGATCAGCTTTAATGGGTTTCAACTTGAACATATTCCAGGTGATGGGTACGATGGTGTATACATGTATGTGTGGTCTGGAATAAACAGAAAAAACAAGAAACGTGGATATTATAACAATAAGTATACCGATTAATAATATTAAACTGGACAAAAATACAATAAAGGCAAAATAATAGGAAGTTACTTAATGTAACTAGAGTTCTAATTATTAAATTTACATAGTAGGACATGTATACAGAGGGAATAGGCAGTGGACATAGGTAGTTGAATGTAAATGAGGGTAAACACAGAGCAGAAGAATAAGTCCGACCGTCACGTGACAAAGGAGAGGCACTAATTAGGCGAAAGTCTACGTGGAACAAAAACACGATTTTAGCAAAATAGATTCTCAAAAGCACACTCAAAACGGTAATAATACAGATTAAACATCATTACAAACTTACTTCAACTTCAAATAACACACGGAACAAAGAACACCGTCCTTTCTCTCCCACTTCTGCGTCGAAGCAGAGCAGAGTCGAACCAATTAAGAGCACAGCGCTGCCTGGATGTGCACTCGCTTCACGCGTGATGGGGCATTAGTGGGAACTCTGTAAAAGTCAGTGTCGGGTGCAAAGACTTTCGGACAGAGTTTAAAGTGCATTTGACAGATTAATATAGGTTTTTCCAATTATTTTTACCTGGTTTAGTGGCCAAGTGGCAGTTTGTGAAGAAAAGTAGAAAACAAAATGTTGGAAAATACAGGAAGTAGCAGTGGGTTCTAAAAGCTCTACCTATGTCATCAAATGTTCAAAATTCCATCCAAAATGCAGGAACAATTTATGCGTAAGGACAGTTTAAACACTGGCTTAACTAAATAAAGGGGTTTTGATTTATTTTTATGTTATTTCTCATGTCTGTTGTCATAAATAAGTTATGGAATTACCTTTACATATGTCATTCATTTATCTGTTTAAGCTAGTTACATGACAAACATAAGGATATGTACATGTTTGGGACCATTTCTGGTGCTCAAAGGAAGTGGGTTAAAGTTAAAAATAAAATAAAATAAAATAAAACTTATCATGTCCTACCCCAGTTGTTAATATCTGCCATATCTGCTGCCCATGGCCAACCAGGAAGTAAAATAATAAACTTCACCAAAATAAAAATAAACATTTAGAAAAGACAAAATTCTAAATAAAATCATAAATATAATTATGGTAACTATGTTTTAGTAAAATAGTTGACAGGTGAGACTACCCAACTGAGACTACCCAAGCTTTCAAACTTTATACATTTTTAGCTTTACCTTGAATGTTCCACAGTACAGCATTAAACCTGCATTTACTTAATTGCAGGTGTTTTTGTTGCTTGAAACAATGAAAAATATGCATGGTTACTATGAGCAGGGTCACCTTTCCACAGATCTGACCTGTAACTCGGTCTGATGTTGACATGCGCTTGTGTCCGTGGAGTGGATAAGTCGAATGCCGTACTGTGGAACATTCCAGGTAAAGCAATAACGTCTCAATTACAAGCAGATGGCCCACCCTCCACCCGAAAGGTTCCACAGTGCACCTTTAATATTGTTTTAATTTCGCGCATGGTCTAACACTAATGAATACAATAAAGACAGCATGGAGCTCATTTTGACTTTATCAGAGTATATCAGCGTGGTTTCAATAAAGGTGGACATGTTTTTGCTGCTGTAAGTTACACCTGCACTGATTTTTTGTAACAAGATGCAAGAATACATTGAATTGCAAATGTAATCACTGTCTATTGCATAAGAAGTGCCATCTAATCTGAATTTTGTCACTTTTGTTACTTAAGATGCGGAATATATTGAAATAAAACAAATATTTAAATGATTTTTCTTGCAATTTTAATGATTTGAAAAATTAGACTATTAAAAACCTTGAATACATGATCCATTAATACAATATTATAACAAAATAAATATGACTGTTGGCTTGTTAGCTAGGTTACCATTAGCTAATGAGTCCCGAACTACTTTCAAACTTATTTAATATTTTATTTTATTTGTATGTATTTATTAATTTAATTTTTAAATCAATATATTAATTTTTGAAAATCTATGGTGGAAAAAATGTAAAAAAATTTACATCTAGAATCAAGTGGTGGGCGGTTACTACTGAGTTCCATTGCGTTACTGCGTTATTTTCCTCAGTATGGCATGTAGTTATTTAAATATTTTTGTTTTTTGTGTTCTTACTGTGAGCAGGGTCACTTCTCCACATATCTGACCTGTAACTTTTAAACACAAACTCACCATCTGATCTGGTTGTAGCCCCATGGTATCGTTCCAAATTGTTAAAGGTCCTATATTACACAATATGGACCCGGAGTTGTGTTTTGTTTTATTCCCATGAGCTCAAAATGCTCTGTTCCACCTTGTGATGTCATGTAGTGGTAGATTTCAAGTTAACAGCTACATTTTACCTTTAGTTCAGTAGAGATGGACAATTCCTGGTCTGAAATCATCCAGTTGACTGTATTACCACATGACATCACAAGGTGGAACATGGTGTTTTCTTTTTGAGAGAAGAACTCAGCCTAATTATGCAGGATTTGTGTGTTTAAACGTGTGAATGAAACAAAACACAACTCCTCACACTTTTTGATAGATCAGAAAGTGGCATAATATATATAAAAATGTACAATCTACTACAATAGAAGGAAAAGTAGAGGGGTCGTATCATAAGTCAGACATATTAATTCAAACAGATGAGCTACGTGATGTTTGTATAAGAACTCAAACTTACGCTGCTCTGTGCCAAGTTGTGTAGTGTCATCATCAAATGCATTATCATTCTTTCGGGCTGTAATAAGACGACATAGGGCTGATTTATTCGTCAGATCCTCTCTCCTTTGGGACACTTATCTCATTTTTATTTGACAGCTGCGATTTTACGATTCTGTTTGTTATTTTTACCCGTAAGTCTTTCCCCGCTATGATGGCACCACTTCAAATGGCACTAAACTCAAGCGAGAATTTCTCTAAGCATCTTGATTACGGCGCCATGATCATAACTATTCATTTCGTGCGCATGACTTAAATCTACCCCGCTGGTTTTTTTTTGGCTAGCATATGGTTCATTATATTTACAATGTGGACACTTAGAAAATACTTGAAGCTTTGGAGATGCGTTGACACCTCTTGAAGGAGTGAACAAGCTGCTGTTTTTTTGCTGTTCCATCTGGCAGCCCCGCAGCGCTCAGAACTAAAATTAGGATGAAAAATGTCACCATCCTCAAACAAAACCAGCGAAGGGTCATATTTTTGTGGCTGTTACTTATAACCCATGTTTGTCAATCTCATTAGAAATCTTCCAGTTCCAATCTACAGCTAGTCCCTCAAATTGTAGCCAAGCTCACAAATGAACTTGCATGTGTGATGATGATGTGTGAATAATTGTGTTTTGGTTTTATTTAAAGGTGCACTGCGTAACTTTTCTGACTCTTGCTTGACTCCATGTGGATGTTATTGTTTTTTTTCCTGGAATTTTCTACAATACGGAATTTAATTTGACGCTCTCCATGGAGACAAGTAGCCACATCTGGCCAAGTTACAGGTCAGCTCTGTAGAAAAGTGGGCCCCACTCACATTAAGAATCTATGTGGTGGAGAAATAAAAAAAAGCATCCCAGGCAAAACCATAACATCACCATGGAGACAAGCAGATGGCGGACCTTCCACCAGAAAAGTTACAGTGTATCTTTTAAAGGGAACATGTTATGTCACATCAACTTAAGGAGCTTTTAATCATACAAACATACAAAGTTTCATTTTGATTGATTCATGCATGTTTGAGTAATCCTGTGCTTTCACCTGCCCCCTATTCTTTTCTACTGATTACTAAAAACAAAAAACGCAGACAT
This sequence comes from Taenioides sp. WSHXM2023, assembly GCA_029959045.1. Taxonomy (NCBI): domain Eukaryota; kingdom Metazoa; phylum Chordata; class Actinopteri; order Gobiiformes; family Gobiidae; genus Taenioides; species Taenioides sp. WSHXM2023. The sequence goes on from CM057099.1 coordinate 26,473,755, forward strand.
CGGGTTCCAAAATGTCACATAGCTATTCTTAAACAACAAAAATAAGTGAATTGAAATCCACTGTTCACTTTGGTGATATGCGAGGATGAACAGTTGTTAACTATGTTCCCTTTAATCGTTCTTTTTAGTCGATGGTGGCGTTTCTCAAAGACCCTTCAGGCCCTCCACTGTGGGAAGAAAACCCAGAGGCAAAAGACATCGTTCACATCGAGACAGAGAAAGTAAGTGGAAATATGTATATTTAATATGGATGTATGGATGTGCCTTTCATTTTCTTCAGATTGTGTCAGTAGTAGTAGATTTTGCAAAGCTTCACATGGTCTATGTAAACACCAAAAATGTTTGTGGTCATGAAACATACAGGTTCAAGAAATACATTCTGTTTCTGCATACAGTACTAAAGGTGACTGAATACTGATTCTGAGATTCACACATGCATTTAACTGAAGCATGTAGTATTTTGGATTTACCAGTTGATAAAGCTGTGTGTGTGCGTGTGTGTGCATGTTTGTGCGTGTGTGTGTGTGTGTGTGTGTGCGTGCGTGTGTGTGTGCGTGTGCGTGCGAGTGCGTATGTGTGTATGTGTTTTAACACCGTTAATTTATCGCAAGATTAACACTCTTTGTGACCTAGTGAACTAGTTTTTTCATAAGTTGTGGCCACTGCTCGTAACGTTAGAAAAACAGGCAGGAAAAGAATTTGTACGAAACTGAGAAGCCTCAGCTGGAGGAAGTGGGCCAAAGCACGGCACTACCGCCCATGGACACGCACGACTTCACCACACAAGCCCTGCGCATGCGCTGATGCCACCCATACGACAAAAACACGAAACAAAGTCCGCTCCAAAACATACGGCGAATCCACACCCACCCCCAACAAGGACCGTGGACAGCGACAAAAGCCCCGTAGCCTCCCGGCTGCCCCCACTCCCCCGCACCGCCACCACATCCACAAACCCCCGGAGGAGCGAGCACCGCAGCAGGACCTACATCGGTTCCACCACTCAATAGACACCCCATGCCGCTAGACCCACCCTCTGCACCAAAAGCGCCAGCTCCGCCGCGCGACATGCAAACAAACAGCGCGGTGAGACGACACCATTGGCCGTGGCCCAGCCCAGCTGTGCATGCGGGTCACAGAACCCCAGGCAATTGTGCCTGAGCACGTCACGGTTCTAAAGTCCCAGAGCGAGTGCGCCACTAGTGCAGCAGGCGTCGGGACAGACAAACACAGTGGCACTAACTGCAGATTACTGGACGTTCCTAAGTAATGAGAACTACCTCAGGGTCACAGCACATTATTTCACCCACAGTGGGAACTTCAGTCGCTTTAACTGTTCTGAAGACAGAAGAGAAGCACTTCACTCACACTGTTGCAGAGCACTTCATGAAAGTGGAACATGAGAGTGGAACATCCAACACAAAGTGTCTCACTGACAATTGTTATGGTTTGCAATAAAAAAACATTTGCACAAAGCAGTGCCTATCCACTTTTCTATGTTGTATGAGTATTAAAATGATGATTCATGATACATACATACATACACATACACACACACACACACACACACACACACGCACACACACACATATCTACACATACACATATATATATTGTGTATTCATATGCATGGTACAGTATTCAAATTTGGTGTCACGATTAATGATTATATCACAATAATTATTAAAGCTGCAGACTGTTATGCATATGATTTATTATACTGTTAATATTATGAATAAGTTCCATATTATATAACAACTGGTACAGAATTGTACTTTGTTATGAAAACAACAATAATCTACAAGAAAACATCAAGGATAAACAGCTTTTTTTTGTGCATTCTGGTAATGCATCTTGGTTGTGATATTACGATGATATAAAATGTCTCACAAATGATTATTGCCCTTTTTAACAATATTATAGTTTATTGTCCCATCCCTAGTATTAATAAACTAATGGCTTTATTAGTATTATAAGAATTGATATGGACCACAGCATAAAGTACGTTTATTTTGAGATTGGGGAGTGACTGGACATTCTGGACATCTCTTCACTTATAAATCTGGAGTTTACCCATACGTCTGTTGTTTTTGTGCAAGACTCTAATAATTTTGAAAGCTTTTTGCCAACGCCTTGCCATGATTAATTGATGCAAAGGGCAGAAACCAAGAATTTAAGTCGACCAAGCTATAATACAATAACTTGAACATTTTGCATACTCAAGAGAGAATTGATGTGTTGTTTCATACATAGTTTAAAACCATGTGAATCCAGCAGTATCATGGCTCCTGCTGCTTTCTATTTGAACTGTTTGATCAGTAACAAAAGCTGACACAGTTGGACCTCTACCTCCACTAGACCCCATCACTGGAAACATGAAAGCTCCATGTCCGAGGCCTGCCTTCAAACACATGCACAGAGCAGGCGAGGGGCCATGCTAGCACTAACCTCCTCACCATCTCCTCTCCTGTCAAAATGCTTCATTCAAATTGACAACAAGACATTCTTTGTGTACAATAAAGTCTTTTGGAAAAATGTAGTTTAGTAAGAATACAAATCTGAATAGGTTTGTAGATATAAAGGGCTTAAACATAATAATACCAAATTGTGATTTTTGGTATTTGTATATTTGAAGTTGAGTATATGTTTTAAAATCCGATTCAGTTGCCACATTGTTAACATGTCCAAGCAAATCAACATTTGAGAAGAGACTAAAATATGAACTGCTAAACTAATCCCAAAATCCCATGCATTTCAGAACATGTCTGTAGAGTTAAAGGGTTCATAATAAAGCTAAATAATTTATTTTAGGGAATTGTCTAATTGTAACATGCTGATGTCATTCGTTTTGCCTTAAATGGCACAGTATGGCATTAAACGTGACTTGACTCTTCACGGAGAAAAGGAGGTGGCACCATTAGGCCAGGTTACAGTTCAGATCTGTGGAGAGACAGACCTGCTCACAATAAGAATGAGAATGTTCTTCAAAGTAGTAGTATTTTTTGCACTAAAATCACCTCTAAAAAATAATTTCCCTTGTGGATCAATAAAGTTTGTCTAAGTCTAAGTCTATATGCAGGGGATTTCAGATTTTAAAGGTACACAGTGCACCTTTAAAATAATATTCAGTTTACAATGCATTGTCTACAGGGTTATCAGGTTTTATATTGAGCAAAATTGCAACCATTCCACCAACCAATTTATTATTCCCTGTTTAACACTGAGTCCACAGCATGTTTAAAATAACAACAGTGGTTTTGCTGAGTGCATCATTTCACAAAGTAAAGCAGGTTTAGTAGCTTATGTAGTTTCTGACAGAGGGATAGAGGTGGTTTTCTTTGCTGACGTGAGATCTCCAAGCACCACACCGGAGTCATGCAAAATGCTGACAATGCACATAGTTTGAAGGTATATTTGGTTACTTTGAAAATATATACACTGATGATAAGGCATTATATTGTATTCACTAACAGGTGTATTACATTAGCAGTGGGTAGGACATGAAACAGGAAAAATAGTGATTGCTACTAAGCTTGTCATGATAACAACTACTTTAAGCCACAGACACAAAAACAATAAAGCTGGATTATCCTGTAAGCAAATATTTAAATATACAGAATTATTAAAAGACATGAGCTGCAACAAAGCTACAACAAATGAATGAACCAATACTTAGTCAAGTTACATATTCAACCCTCAACAGCTATTTTTTTTTCGTATTACTACAAAAATAACAAAATCATGAATCCAGAAATGAATCCAGCTATAATTTGTTAAAACAATAAATCAATATAGTAATTATAGTCACAGGCCTAATTGCTACATACATAACATATCAAAAAGGTGGTTTAGTCCTGGTTTAGATTAGACTTTTTGGAGGGGGCAGCTTTCGTCATCGCCACACGTGTTGCCATATGTTTAAATTCCTCACGTCGTGTAGTGAGACATTCAACAATCTTTATAAGACGAAAAAACAAATCTGCAGTGGATACTAGCCTTTAGACCTGGTTTAGTCCTACCGATCTGATTAAGTCCTGGATTATACCTGGTTGAGTTCTGGATTAGACCTGATTTAGACCTCTGTTAGACCTGGTTTAGTGCTGAGTTGAACCTTGTTTGTTACTGAGTTAGAACTTGTTTAGTACTGCGTTAGACCTGGTTTAGTCCTGGTTTTGTCCTGGTTTAGGATGCATTCACTCTTCCGCATATTTGGTTCTAGTTTGAGCCCTGATATAGACTTTCTTTTGGTCTTGTTATAGTCCTCGTTTAGTCCCGGTCTAGTCCTGGTTCAGATTCCTCTTTTGTTAAGTCCCAATTTTGGTCTTATATATGCAAATGTGAACATACCCAAAGCCCTTTATTTGGTATGGGTTTGATTTTTCTACAGCCATAATGCTAGACCTGCTTCATATATCTGTGCTTTTAGTGCTGTTACTATAATTTTGTGATGTTTTTTCCTGCAAACCCAAACCACTTTCGCCTTTTCCATTTCAGGATTTCAGAAAGTTATTGAAGAAAGAAGATAGACCAATTCTGATGATGTTCTACGCTCCATGTAAGTACTTCCATCCTCTAAAGAGACTAAAAGGAGCTGTTTTTATTTTCCAATGCATGATGTTTTCTTCAAAGGCCCTCAGTTTTGATCAATATAGACTTGGCCCCATCTTCAGTTTTCAAAATCAATATGAATTCAGGTTTTTATGTCAGCACCCTGAACATTACACTGTGTTGTGTGATTAAAAAGAAGCTTAGCCCTAATGGCAACGCTTATTATTTATTTATACACACTTCAATATTTTGTCAGACAGGATCAATATTTCTTTGAGAATTCTCACTAGTATCAACCGGATCTTAAAAATGCAGTGTTACTGAGTGTTGAAATACAGGCTGTTTCCCATTGTTAAGGTACCTTGTTTTGCCTTGGGTTAAAAAGGGCTAGCCTGGTAAATTTATACTTTAACTCTGCATGTAGGATTTCCAGTCTGGTAGTCATGATAATAATTAGGGATGTAACGATATCCAAATCTCTCTGTATGATATTTTCACAATATGCATCTCACGGTATGATATTTATTGCCATATTTTGTGGAGGTTAACAGAATTGTGAATACACCACATTTTCTCAAAATTCCTTGATAAGACTTAACCCAAAGAACTAAGATTTAAAAGCGCTAACACCACTTATTTCTTCTTCATGTAGTCTGCACTGAAACAGAACCAAGGATCATGGTCTATGTAGTTCTGTTTTTGTAGCTATTGCTGCACCATAAGTATTAATTTAAGCAAAGAGACTTGTACTTCGATATATTGTGATGGATATTATTGACAATACGATATCCAAATATTTTAGTTATTGTTACATTCCTAATAAAAATTATATATTAAACAATATTTGTAGAAATGGGATACTTTTGTCATTTACCCTGCTACAATAAGATTTGAGCTGTAAGGGGTTGAATAAATAACTTTCAGGCTTAATTATAGATACAAATTAACTAATGTTTTATTTTGCAATTTATTTATTCCAGCTCATGTTTTTTCCACAATTGTACAATTAGAATAAATAAATTCTAGGGATGCACCAGTCCAGGATTTTCAGTTCTGATACAGATATCAATACTGTGTCTTTAAATATCTGCCGATATCTGATGTTAACCAATACAGTGCTAAATGGCATGTTGTTCTCTGAAAATGCAGTTAATTTATTACGAAATGTATCTGATTGTGTTATGTAGCTGTTATGCATCTTGCAAGTAACTACTGGATTTGAATTAAAGTTCAAATCTCATGTGATGTCCTGGGCCTACATCAGTCAGTAGAGAGTCCAACCAGGATATCGACTGAACCGATATCATGGAACCAATATTGCAAAATGATCCTGGATCGCCGCCGATATTCGATACCAGTATTGTTATCGGTGCATCGCTAATAAATTCTGCCTCATAATTCAAATAAATATTTAAAGCATCCAAATTCAGTAACACATTTTGTTCATGCATAGACTTATAGTGGCCTTTTAGTACTGGAACTATGGTGGCACATGCAAATCACATTTATAAAAAAAAACAACAAAAAAAAACAGTTGCTTATTGCCCCTACTGCTTAAATTTTTTTTTTATAAATATCTATTCAACTCTTAATATACATACAATCTACCACAACACAACACTTACAGTAGAGTAAAGCTATAAAGATACAAAAACAATACACAATACAATAACTCAAGAGCCAATTTTGCATAATATATAGAAATATAGTTACTTCTATGTGTTTATGATAATACTACAAACATGAGTATCATTTCCATTATCCATTTTTGCTCATCTTGCTTTTAGATTATTTGAGCAAAAATTAGACTATGGGGATCACTATAGCAATGAGAAACACTGTGCAATAATAAAATAATTTCGCAGCGTGGCAGGCAGCCTTATGCAACCTTTGGTACAGATTATCCAACCGATCTCCAGCGCGGATCTAAAGCACCCACTCCATCCAGCCAGTGATGCGGACTAATTAACTCCACAATGTCATTTAGTAATATTGCTGACGAGCCCGTGTAGTCAACGACCTTTTCGGTGATATATGATTTCAGCCCAAACAAACCCCATGAAGTAATGTATGGTAAAGATTTAAATGTCTCTTGTACGTTTTAATCAATATCCATTTCTCTTCCGGGTCTTGGTTGCTGTCAGCAGTTTTCTATATCATCTTTCTGACAGGGGATAGTACACTTTGAGAGGCCATATTGATAAAGTGTGTCCGGATGCTTGACGGGAAATCCATAGAGGTTGTATAGGTTTTGAGAGATGTGCTGGTGTCTAGGGCAGTCTCAATGGAGAATTTAGAAAGACGCTATATTAGCTACTGCAGTGCATAGTCTAGGTACATTCACGTAATGAGAATTTTGTTGCGCGTGTGAACCGTTGTTATTGTATGTTGTTTTATGTCTGATGGAAAGTTAAAGAAAAAGTTGTTAAAGGGTCCTATATTACACAAAATCAACTCTTGTGAGCTTTAAACCACATTATATGATGTTGCCTCATCAAAACCATACCTGGAGTTGTTTTGTTTCATTTACACATGTTTGAGTAAACCTTTATTATCTGTGGCTATATCCTTAAAGCTCAAAATGCACTGTTCCACCTTGTGATGTCATGAAGTGGTAGTTTTCAAGATAACAGCTCCTTTTACCTTTAGTTCAATAGAGATTGGCAATTCTAGGGCTGAAATGATCCAAATTATTCTAGTGAAGCTATGGGCCCTTTAAAGTTTATATTAAAAAAAAACAAAACTGGCAGAATATGCAAATGCAGGATCGTTTTTGTGCCTTATTATGAAATCACCTCACCTCACTCCAAGAAAGTCCTGGGTTTGATTCCAGGGTGGTGCAGGGTTTGCATATTCTCCCCATGCCTACTTTGGGTTCCTATGGGTTCACCGGTTTGTCCTTCCACTGTCAACGTGTACAATAGGCTCCTCCCCTCTGGGCCCAGGACTCCCCTGAAAGAGATTCTTAATCTCAGCGGGACTGTCCTGGATAACAATAAAACTATCCCCATCCCCATGAACATAGACCCTCCATCAGAAAAGTTACATAATACACCTTTGAGTATCATTCCATCATTTAATTTTAGCTGCCAATGTTGATATTTTTTAAGCCATGAAAAGGTAAATGTATTCAAGAACCTACAGCTCACATGTTGCTGACGATTTGGTAATGCAAGCCAACAAATTCCGAAAAAAAATATTTAGTTCAGAAAATTTGAATTGTTCATTTATATAAGTAGAGGAAAAGTAGATATGCTTGTAATTAATGTAACAATATCTGGAGCAATTTTTATGATAGTCCAATTGAAACAACTGTCTAATAATGTGTTCATATTTGTGTTTGGCTTGCAGGGTGCGGCGTGTGCAAAAGGATGCAGCCCATTTTTCAGCAGGCGGCCACAGAGACCAAAGGACGATATGTAAGTGTGCACTGTCAGCCTCAAACTGTTTAACCTTGTCCCGATCCTCTCTATCTCCTCCTTTGATGTAAACGCATTACACTGGTCAGCACCGAGCATATTAATCCTATAAAAAACTATTGGTTGGTTTGGTAAGATGTGCCCTGTGATGAGCGTAGAAGCCAGTGTTCCTGTAGTGATTACAAGGTATATTAAAGGTGCTATATTACCCACTAATGACTCTTGAGAGCTTAGCCATGTTATAATGTTGTTACGGCATTAAAAACATGCAGAGTTGTGTTAGGTTTTATTCACACGTTTGAGTAATCCTGCATTATTAGGCTGTCTACATCTCCAAAGCTCAACATGCCCTGTTCCACCTTGTGATGTCATGTTGTGGTAATTTTTAAGATACCTTTTTACCTTTAGTTCAGCAGAGATTGGCAATTCCAGGGCTGAAACGAACCAAATGATTCCAGTGACGGTGCATGGAGTTTTAAAACACAGTGGAGCACTTCCCGTATAATCACCTGACATCACAAGTTGGAACAGAGCGTTTTCTGTTTGAGAGAAGGACTCAGCCTAAGTATGCAGAGTTTGTGTGTTAACACAGTTTGTGTGTTAACATGTGTGAATGAATCAAAACACAACAGGTATGTTTTTGATGAGGAAACGACATTATAACATGGATCAGAAAATAGCGTAATATGCCCCTTTAAAGGTCCCATACCATATCTATCTTGCCCCAATATATAAGCACTATATAAGCAGTTCTTGAGGTCAAAATATGTCCGCTGTGTGCTGTCTGCATCTAATAACAGTGTTTATTTTCCGATAATCAGGTAGTTCGCATTAGCATGGTAGTTATAATAGCTTTCACGTCACAGCAACACTCCACTCTTGTTTGAGAGTTGTGAAAAGCACCTATAAACTGAATAATTAGAATGCTCTGATTGCATAAGGTAAGTGAGGAATAACTTTGGACCACTGCGAACCATTGTAATAAATTATAATAAAAACATTTTTGTCAGCCTACACCAGGCCTACTGAACGTGATTATGTCTTATCTGTAACCTTGCTATTTTAATTCAAAATACAGTTATAATGACGTGTGTGTTTGAGCATTGTTCTTATCGTTTGCATAATGTAGTTGTAGCAGTTTTGTGGAGGAAAAAATCTGTTATGGGTCTTGGCATAAAATTGACAGTGAACATTTACTATGGGCAGTGACGATGAATGATGCAATGATAATATAGTAAAACTGCCATGAAAATTTGAGTCCCTGCCCACAAAGACTTCAAAAATCATTGCTAACATTAAATAAAAAGTATACTCCTTTAAAATTTCCACTATTAAGCTCGGGTTAAAGATTGACTGTAACTTTTCTGGTGGGGCTGTTATTGCTTTACCTGAAATGTCCCATAGAATGGCATTAAACTGGTCAATAAAGCCTTAAGTTTATATAGAATCCATTGCTTGGGTCAAATACGCGCAACAGCTGTCATAGTTGGCGTAACAGTCAATCAAAGTACTTGCCAAACCCACCCAGCAGTTAGTGTAAACCCAGTGTTGTATAGGCTCCTTCTCTGATTCTATAATTACGCCATCGCATTCTGAAATGTCATGAACCCAACCTGTTTTATTCTTTTCCGCACCTGCTCGCATTCAAAACAACCCATGTCCTCATTTGGGATCCCTTATGTAAAACTCTGTAAACAAAAGTTCTCTACACACTACAGATCTACAAAGTGCTGGTTTTGTATGGGCTCTCAGTGGGGGCTCATTTTGATTTCCGACCCAAACATTTTGCTATTGTCGTGGTTTTAAACAACTCGGCATGCTGCCTGTTCTCTTTACTTTAATCTGCTAACACATTTGCGCTCTTTAAATTCACAACTCTTTCTCTGCTTGAGTTTTACACAACTTTGTACTTGTATTTTTCACATCGATTCACAGGAGCTAAAGTACATTGTACAAACTTGCTACTCTACCCCCTAATGATTTCCTGGTGACTGGAATGTTCCACAGTGTGACATTAAACCTATTTATCAGCTTGGGTGAAAAAAAGGCTAAGTTACTAGTCAGATATGCAGAGAAACGAGCCATCTTACAGTAAGAACACATGTTTTTCTAGGTACTTGTTTAGCAATGAAAACGGCTGTAATTGAATAAATGCAAGACAAATTTACTGCCAACGTGGAACATTTTGGGCAAAGCATAAGCATCATCACTATGGAGACAAGCAGGTGAATGCTTTCCATCAGAAATGTCACACAGTGCAACTTTAAACCATCATATTACGTCACTTTCTTCCCATTATTGCAGTTTTAAACACCCCAGCATGCTTCCTGTTCACTATAACATCTAATAACTTTTTTATATTTGTATTTTCGTTTTGCGCCGGCCTACGGGAGCAAAAGCGCTTCCTTGTGAACTTGCTAATCTACCCCCAGCAGTCTGTTTGTTAATGCTTCTGACGCACCATTTGTTTGTATAGGCACGTAATTAGCGCCGCTGTAGACGTGTATCTTTGTAATGCTTTTAGCCAGCACCTGTGACCGTAATTAAAAAGCTTCTGTCTTCACAATTGAAGTTTACAACCTCCCTATAGATTCTCCATCAGTTCTGCCTCTCTGCTCATCCAACCAACTTTGAAACTTTATTTTTATTGTGCAAATGTCCGAGGCAGGTATATCGATACACATTATGATGACAAGTATATTGTAACTTGGGTGATGTAGACCTCTGTGAAGGCGTTGGTCTCGTATTGCAATCGTGACTAGTTCCAAGATATGGACTCAAACTTTGGCAATTTTGAATTTTGGATTAAAATTTTCTTAGCTTGGCACCCCACCATTTTATCTATAGAATTTTCTAAGCTAAAAATATCAAGTTGTTAGTTTGCAATTGCATTAAAGTGCATCTGTTTTGTATGCCCTGTTGTCTTAAAGCAAAATCAACTTTTCAGAGCTTATAAAGTGACAGATGACAGATTTTGATGATTCTCTCATTTCTACTTAATTTTGTGGGATAAAACCTGTTGTAAATATAAATTATAGTAAATTATACATCAATCATGAAGCAATTTGCAAAAAAAAAGTTGAGAAATGCAGAGACTTCTAAACATATGATGACATCACACTGAGAAGCCTGTCCAAAAGTTTATCACAATTTACACGCTAGAATTACTTTTTTCTGATACTTTAAACATTATTTCAGCAAAATAAAGGTTTTCTTGCAGTTTTGGCCCAATTACATTATGGTTGCTAGGTAACAGTTATGGAATTCCCTAGTGTGATGTCACGATTTCCAGCCAGGGAGTACAATTTTAAGACTAAAAAAATGGCCACACTGGGAAAAGGAAAATTAAAATCTTTAGTAAAATCTGAAATCTTAACTGTGTTTTGGTGAAATGTGTTGTCCAACCTGTCATAGGGACTTTTACCATGTTATACTGTAGTTGTTTTTCCTTCTCATTTCCCCTCTGAAAGTTGTATTTGGAGTGATTCATGCATGTTTGAGAAATCTTAAATCACCGCCATTTTGCCAATCAACTCCTGTTTTCCCCGCCAACAGCATCCGCCCACTGCTCTGTACTTACTTCATTCTTTGAAGTTTTATTTTCTTAATTGGTGACATGCGTAGGATTCTGCAGCGTTGCGTATTCATTTTGGTAGAAATGGAAAAAAAACATCTGCTACTCGCTAATGTTGTAGATTACAACTACATAGCAGACTCGAGCACAGTGTGTTCTTTAAAAACAAAGTAAAACTTTTGAAATATTGTGCCAAGTGTCTTTTTGGACATCTGTCTCTATTGAAAGTTTTCCACAGCACAAAACCATGTGTTATCTTTACGTATCTCATATAACTTGTTTGGGTGCATGCAAAGAAATGGGTTAGCATTGCCAGGGTGTAGCCGATAATTTTTTTTTTCTTTCTTTTTGCAATTAGATTAACTTCTCACATCTTAAAGGGCCCATATTACACTGTTTTCTGATCTATGTTATTTTGTTTCTTCATCACAAACATACCCAGAGTTGTGTTTTGTTTCATTCACACATGTTTAACACACAAAGGCTGAGTTCTTCTCTCAAACAGAAAACACTCTGTTCCACCTTGTCATGTCATGTGGCAATACAGGAAGTGCTCCTCTGTGTCTTTAAACTCCATGAATCTTCACTTTTTTATTTTTATTTTATTTATTTAAAACAAGGACAGTGCACAGGAAACATTCATCTCAGAGAGAAAAGATGCTCTGTGCCAGATTACATTAAAGAAACTATTTACATTAGACCAACTCTAACAACATTTCATCATCAGCAGTGTCTCCTTAAAATAACCACTACTCAATTCATCATTAAGCATTTAAAACAATCCAAATTAATTCATTTTAATTTCCATTCCAACTCATCATTATCTTCTAAAGATACTCAAATTCATTATCATCAATATCCTCTAAAATGAATGTTTAAATGTTTGAAGAAGCCTAATGTTGACACGCCTAGAACCATTTGTATAATTTCAGCTCTGATATTGCAGATCACTACTGAACACAAGATAAATGGTAGCTTTTAACTTCCACTTCATGACATCACAAGGTGGAACAGAGTGTTTTGAGCTTTTGGAGAAGTAGACAAAGGTTATTCAAACATATGTGGAAGAAACAAAACTCTACTCCAGGTAAAGTTATGAGGAGGTAATAACATTTTAACATGGCTTAAAGCACACAAAAGTCAATTTATCTTAATATAGAACCTTTAATAAAAAACATAAATAAATTAAAACTTTGGCTAGTATCCATTTCCATCTGTTTCCTTTGCCCTCTCTCATCTTCTGTGATCCCATCCCGTCAGTTTGAAGACAGTTTTGCCATTGCAAGTCTTATCAATAATTTTTAAACACATCACAGCAAACTGCTACTGAAAGATTTTGGCTTAATATCAAATTGCAGGTCTTTTGACAAGCATGACGATTGCGATTAAATTTGCAATTTTAATGTGTCTTTTTTTGTACACATTTTAAATCCATCCAGGAGGTTTAAAGGTGCTTTGTGTAACTTTTCCGGTGGAGGGTCCATCAAATGCTTTTCTTCATCGAGATGTAATTGCTTTGTCTGGAATGTTCCACAGTATGACATTAAACAGCTCTACTTTATATTTGTTCAATCATAAGCGGTTTGATTCCAAGAAAAACAGGCATTCTGACAGTGAGCGGGGTCACCTCTCCACAGATCTGACCTGTAACTTGGTCTGGTTTAGTCTCCATGAAGACAGAAAGGTTTAATGCCATACTGTGAAACATTCCAGACAAAGCAATCAACAAACACCTCAATGGAGAAAAGCATTTGATGGACCCTCCACCAGAAAAGTTACACAATGCAGCTTTAACATTTGAAGTGGCAACAAAACAAGTTTATTGATCTTAACTACAGCGTAAGCAGCTTTTATACAAAACAAAACATGATCATTTGTTGATGTAGTGGAATTCATGCAACTTACAATACTTGCGAATGATTCATATTCCTCTTCAGCAAAAACATACAAAACGTCATCTTTTGTCTTTAAAGAATTTCCTGTTGAAGAAATAACAAAACTAGAATGTAAGGAAATAGCTTCGTACAATTAGCGGTGAGCTTTGAGACAGCCTCGGGTGAAACTATAGCTGCGTTTAGTTCTATACAAAGAAGGAAATGTAAGGATAATTAAAGGGTGTGATAATAATCAAGTTTTACAAGTTCAGTTTAACAGTTGAGGTCATTAGTGCAAACACTGTTAGAATCACAGGGTGGAGCTGAGATGGAGAGATGACAGTTAATGTTTACACTTCACTGAACCACACGGTGAAGTGCAAATGAAGTACAAATTGTGGAGTCACTGAATAAAGTTCTCCGTTTTTGAATTGTGCTAATGACA